>CAMAPF010001404.1:0-22226 GCA_945859915.1 Cuscuta epithymum | reverse complement strand
AGCTTTGGGAGTCAAATTTTAAGCTCCCAAAGGTCGAAGTCAAAGTTTGAGCTCAAGACTTTGAACTTGTTCTCGAGATCAGGAATTCGCACTCAAGTCTGGAGCTTAGGACTTCGCACTCAGGATCTCGAGTTCAAGATTTCGAACTCAGGATCTTAAACCTCAAGAGTTTGAGTTCAAGGTTCAATTCTCGAGGTCTGGAGTGTGAGCTCATGCTTCTTGAGGTCATGTGCTAGAGAAAACTTCTCGAGATCTTCATTTCAAAGTCAACTTCTCGAGCTCCAATTTCTCGAACTGAAGTTTTGCAAACGTCTTCACAATTTTGACCATAACTTTTGTTTCAGTGGTCCGATTTAAGCCGTTAAGACGTTTTCGTAAACGGAAAGAAGAGATCTACGGGACTCCCCAGGGACCGGGTTTACATTTCACGCGTCCTCACTCTCCCTCCCTAAACAAGATTTCTTCCATTTTGAGAAAAACATTGTCAATCACCGAGCTTAAAGTAAAACAGGGTCAAATTCAAAGGTGATCTTCCAGAGTCAAACCAAGGCCAAAGCTTGTCTAAGCTGCACTCTAAGGGTCCAGAAAGTTGCAGGCAATTCAATCAAACTCGCATCAAAGTCAACATTCAATAACGGATGCCTCCCCTAGATCATCTATTGTGTGATCATCAATGTGCTAGATTTTCAAATGATGAGCTCACGGTAAACGTTCATGTGTGGAACTTGTACTGATTGTTCCACACACATGGCGGGTATGACAAGTTGTGAGCAATCAACTCTTTCAGATTATGAGGTGGAGTTAAAATTTTCTCCTCTTGGCACCATATATACAATGAACAATGCAAGGATTCTCTCAAGGATGCAGATATTAAAAGGGAGTTTTCTATTTACCCCACCCTGGTGCCAAACAATGACAAGCATACCGAGTGCTCCAGGCCGTTGAACTGGTCAACCTGACAACCTTCACCTCGGCATTGAACATTTGGCAGGTTCCTTGGCGCCATGCCGTTGAATTCCTCGATGATGGGCTTTTCTCCATACGGTGATCGAAGAGAAGATTCAAGATGATGATTTTGATGAGTAAGCTAGAATTGGAGATCGAATGGATTTGAAATATTGTGCAATGCCCTGCTGGATCAGTCACGCTATGCTCGAGTCAGTGCAGGTAGAAAGACAAGTAATAAGAAGAAGGATTACCAGAATCAATGAATAGATATGTCATGCCCTGGATTATCTGCATATTGAACTTGTAGATAGGGTGGGCGGGGTCTCTAGACTCTAAGGAGTAAAATACAGGCTTAACTTTAACCTACATTGGGCAACGAGTTTCATTTTTGTCCCCATTAAAAATACTATGGGCAACATTTGAAACATATTAGTGGTCCAATAATAATTTTGAGCTACAAAAATTGGAATAGTAGCCCAAATTTTATTTTGTGCAACAAATACATTTGTTGGTTGCCCAAAATATCATAAAAAGGCATCGAAAGTATATGTGTTGCCCAAAATATTAATTATGTGCAACGACATTTGATTTCGTGGCCCATACAAATTTACTTTGTTGCCCAAAAAGGATTTTCTTGTAGTGGAGTTGAGGGGGAACAAAGAGAGAAATAGAAGCAAAGAGTTCAATTAGAGACGACTCCTAATGACTAAGTAAATCCAACTAAGCCTACCCAAGGGACAAAGTTTTAACGGAGCAGAACTGATCGACTCAAGTCCGAGATTGTGTTTCAAATATGTTGTGTTTCAAACTCGTATAGAAGCCTTTTATGAAACTCGACTCAAGTCCGAGATTGTGTAGGATCGGCACTAAGTGTACCATTACATGAGTAATAATTAAATTAAAGGGGCGAAATAGCATCAAAAGAAAGTATTATAAATGCAAGACATCACTCCTTCAGGAATAAAAAAAAACTAATTAGTCGTAATTTTGGAATCAGTCTCTTTTAGTCATATTACATGTAGTTTTTCTCTAGTAAAATGAGTGTGCATACAAGATATATATGATAAAACTCGAGTATGATGATCAAGTACATATACTCTCCCAAATCATGCCTAAGGCTCAATTTTGTTGGCGTAGATATACAATCAGAACAAAAATGGAGCAGAGAAAATACACACCACACACCATAATGCCACCAATCGTAAGTTTATTTACTCTTCTGAGATTTTTTGTGATCTGAGCTAGTAATGCTGCTTTGCAAGAATCACAATAGAAGCAAAGTTGATCATTGTTCCACTTTGAGCAATCGCCACCTAACGATGATGTTTGATTGCTTGTCCAATATGTTGGGTTCACGAATGTGAAGCTACAGTTTTGAGGTGGAAGGCAACATCCAGACTGACAAATGTTTATTAGAATGAATTGAAGATTATATATACTTAGCTTCTACTACAATCAAAACCATATTTTAGAAATTATTTAAGTTAAAAGGTCACAGTAGCAAAGTGAAAAATATACTAGTAGAGTATTAGGAAGCCGTTGGAATTGTTTGAAATTTTTTTATATTATAGCAGTAGGTACGTTAAAGCATAGAAAATCAACATGTTATTTGAGATTAAGATATATTCACATGTACTTCGTATATACACATAATAATTTTTTATTGGGGGACCGAGCTGAGGCCTTATCTTGCTTATCCCTGTCTCCGGCACTCGAGGGTCACATGTGTGTATACAAGGAAATTGATTAGTGAAAATAGTCCTAAATAGGAGTCAATTAATCAATCTCTAAATACATGTAAATAGAGCTATGTTGTTACATATGTAAATAGAGCTATGTTGTTTGTCTTCTCAGAACGAGAATCATATACTCTCTGTCCCATTGCATGGATGTAGTATTAATTTGTAATAAAAATAAAAAAATAAAAAACACTTTAATTTATACTAAAATATTAAAAAACATAAAAAAAATTAAAATTATTTTTTTTTAAAATAAAAAGTAATGAAATTAAAAAAAAAACTAATAAAAACTCTAAAAAAAATAACACATAAAAATATAGAGAGGTCTTCCCCACAAGGTTTGCCACCTCCCAGTAATACTCGTACACAAGGTATGCCACCTCCAATTCAAAAATAAAATACTCGTACTATTTTGTATTAAAAATGTTTCTGTTTTTTTCTGAAAATGTCATGAATTGAAGATGACATTTTTTTTTCTTTGAAAATGTTAACTTTTTTCTCAAAACTGCCACCAAGTTAGCATTGTTGACACATATTGACGTTTTTTCCGACGGTTGAAGCTGCTGATGCTGGGGAGGTTGTTGAGGCGCCAACAAAGGCTAGCAAATTTTATTTTTTTATAGTCTTGATTTTTTTTATTTTTATTAATTTTATTCAATATTTATTTTTGTGTTTCAATTTTTACATTTTTTTAAAATTATATTATGTTGTTACTTTTATGATTTAATTATTAAAACAAGGTAGTTTCTATGGTACCCATAAGATATAATACCATACCTTTGTCTACATGGACCAATCATAATGTTGCAGTTGAATTACTTAAATCTAAACTAAAGTGAATGATAGGTACTGTACCCAATTTTTTAAAGGTAGATTCTATGGTACCCATAAGGTACCATACCTTTGTCCACATGGACCAATGAGAATATAGCAGTTGAATTATTTAAATCTAAATTAAAAATGGTAAAGTGGTGTGGTCCAATCAAATGAATAATAGGTACGGTACCCTATTTTTTAGAAGGGTACCGGAGTTGTCACCTTTTTTAAATGGATACCGGAGTTGTCACCCGCATTATAAATTAAACATGTAGCGCATTAAGGATGGCTACTTTTAAAGTAGTATTTACCGAGAAAAACATGAACTCTTATTCAGTGAATTTCACAATTTGGTCATTAAAGTATGGTACCTCTAAGGCAGTGGGCCGGGAGGCGCAGTTGATAGTCGAAAGAGCGAGTCATAGGTGGCATTAATGCCACTGCAGGGAACATCATCAACGAGACATTTTGAAAGGGAACCATTCTGTTAGGCCGCAAAATTAGTTCACTACTCTAACGTGCAGCCAATTGAGGATAGAGTTGATTAACTAAATTCCTATTTTGATGGGAGTGGTGCGGATCAAGAGAAAAATCGGCAAAGGAATAGGAAAACAGCTTTGGCCACTGGTTATAAATAGCCTGGGTCTATGATTGTAAAAGATAGATTGTACGCACTTCATCTTCCACATTAGCAAAACAATAATAAAGCTCCATCTCTATTTTAGTTGACTTTACTTTATTTACTTCTCATATAAAAATATATTTCTTGTACTTAGCCCAATACATCTTTCATCTATTTGATTGTTTCAATTTACTAAAAATTGCTAAAACAATTTGGCGCCGTCTGAGGGAATTGTGCAAGAAATTTATTCTCCATGGAAGGAACGAGCAACGAGATGATGGCCGAGTTTCATAAGCAATTGGTGGCGATGAAAGAAGAAATCTGACGTAAAGTAACAAAGTTGTAGTTACTTTACCCATCGGATAACAGAGATCTTTAGATCGTAAGGATCATCAGATAACAGAGCGGAGTTCTGATTCAGATATTCAGATGACCCTGACTTGGATTGTATGCTAGCACATCAGAGGAGTCATAGTCGGTAAAACCAACTCGTACTCAAAACTTTAAACAGAGGTACCCAAAACTATCATCTAAATCCTGGAGTAAGACTCTTTTGTAAAATATTTCATAAATTCATATATTGTTGGAAAACATAATAATTATAAATCTCCTATCAGAATATGTCATATATTTAATATGTCATATATTTAATACGGAGTATAATGCTTCGTGTAACACTAAGTAAAACCACAGATTTATTTCGGGGTAAAATCACAAATTTATACTTCATCGACTACAATGAAATAAATCTTATACTCCGTAATATGTATGTAGCCTTGTAAAAAGATCAGGATTTATACACTTCGCATGTGTGTAGGAGATTCAATTAAAATTCCTTATTGGCTTCATAGTAAGGTAGAAAACATATTACTAACCACATCGTAATAGGAATAGTACTATTACAAATGTATTTCATAAAAAGAAGATATATAAACAATACTAGGAGTATAGTATCGTAAATACATTTTAACTAAGCAACTATTCCTAACTTATAGTGCATAGTAAGTAAAGATCGAATTTAGCATAATACCAAATTTTACTATTAATTATTACTAACATATATGATATCAATATCTATTATCGTGCAAAATGTTTAATTATGGACAAATGGACGTAATTATCATTGAACCATCCAAGCTGAAGTCTGATTTACTCTCTCTTTTAGTTCTTTCATATTGATCGATAGTGCACGTACATGCATATGGCTCTTCCATGTAGGTAATATTATTATTCCGTACATTATTATAGCAGCTATCATTTTTGTCCTTATATTATGATCTCATTAGGTGGCTTGAAGGTAGATGACCACGTGTTTTGACTAGAAATTAACTAATCTAAAAATATGATTGCATTGGCCAATTGGGAATCGAGCAAATAAGATGAGAGCAAAATTAATAATGTTCACTGTATTTGATCGTGAGTACAGTAGTGGGGATGAGATTAGTGGGAGTTTTCTTATCAGAATTGATCGTAAGTCCCCTTTCTATGATATCTCATATATATATAATTCAAAATCCCCTCTTACTCTGCCCAACTGTCTAGCAAAATAGGTGCTCCACTCCCTATTCCTACCTTCTCGCATGCAGTTATTTTACTTTTTCTCCAAGCCTTATTTTCTTTTTATTTATTCATGCTTATCCATTCCATCTGCTCTTTTGTTCAACTGGGCTTCGACTCTTAATTTGATAGATGTGGTCCAATTAATTGACGTGGATTTCTTGGCCCAACAATATGCATTTTTGTTTGCCAAATGTACACCAGCTGATGTTTTCTCTTTGTTTTGGTAAAGAAAAACGCAGCTAATATGTACAAGTATGTTTTTATAGTTTTTGTCTTTGTACACTTTAATTCTTAAACCAGATTCACATATCATAAGATGTAATTCACCATAAGTCTTTATTTAAATTATAAAGAGATACGGAGTACTAATTAACGAAACTCAAACCTAATTTGAGAGTGTTACAATTTTTCTCCTAGTCCGTATTAATCATATCTTGTCCGGCTTTGAAGTACATTAATGTAGTAAGGTACTTTAGTTTACACCCAATTTTTGGGGTGTTACATTCAATAAGGAAAAGGTGTCGGTCCCGAAATGTGACGTCTCTACCATCATTGAAGCATTCAGAAGAAGTTTGTATGAAAATTTGGAGTTGTATCACGAACTGATGTAATACCCTTATCGGTCCTTCAAAGATGTCCAATTCAGCAAAGACGTTGACTTTCATCCGTCTAGAAGAAGACTTGCGATTCCGTCGTAAATAAATTGAGCATGAAGGAGGAACAAGAACTCAGAATCTCCCAGGAGGCATGATTACAAGCATGGAAAACCTTATTCGAGGCCTGAGGAACAAGTCGTCACTTAAAGATAGATCAGACGACATGATTAAAGTCGTCAGACAGGGGGCATGTACTGTCGTCAGATAGTAGACAAGTTCTGAAGAGCTGCAATACGGTACCCTCAAAGTTGTTTCACTTTTAGTTTATTATTTTCTTTTACATATTGTCGTCACTCCTGTGACGAGATAAACAAGATGACATGACTTAAATCATTGGACATGGGGGCATGTCGTCTGATAATTTAATAAACAAGTTATGATGATAAGTACTTATCTGAGTTGGTATACATATTCTTAATTTATTACTTTCATTTATGTATAAATGATCACTAACTTAAGCATCGGAGGGCCGTTGGCTTCTAGCCAAGCAATGCCCGACGTTTAAAAATTCTTCTTTGCACAGGAACCGGGGACAATGGACGAGACGATATCCTGACATACAAAGCCTTACAACACGTCAAAACACAATTGACGGGAGGCTTACATCAAACGAAGCCTTACAACACGTCAAAACACAATTGACGGGGGGCTTGCAGAATTTAATGGGAAGGGTTAGGCTGCCCATGAGAATATCATGGATCAAGTCCTAATAGATCCCATACGATACGATTTTTGCCAAAACTACAGAAATACACAACAGAAGCATATGCTCCAAGAGCATGACAACAAAAGTTGCAAAACATAAGGAGACAATACGGACGACATTGACATGAATCATAAATCCTCATGTTGACGATATTACTAAAACCATAAACGAAATAGTATTCAAAGTTTTTGCAGGATATGATCACACTCTTGGAGCCCAACTCGTCATTTGTCCAAAGGTGGACGGAGTCTCTTTTGCCAACTAAAGTTTAGACTTCAACATGGACAAAGTTTCAATTTCCCAGTGTCTAGTCATCAACACAAGTTGGAGAAGGATGATGGGATATCGTCTTTCGTTCTTCATCGCTTCAATTCGGTCAAAGAGACGGATTAAAGCAAATAATATTATTACATAAATATAAGATATTATTACATTTAATAATATTTATCAAAGCACTTTTACTTAAACATTTTTGTGCATTTCAAAATTTAAAAATATTGTCATTTCACAAATTTGTGCACATTTATATGAATTTTTTATGCATTTTTAATTCGTTATTATTTTATATTTTCTATTTATATAGGTGACACCAGAAGGCACCATACATTATAATACAACAAGTAAATAAAAAAGTGCATTTCATTTCGTTAAAAGCGTAAGTCTAAAATTTTAGAAAATGTCAAATAACAGTGCACTTTTGTACCTATTTAAAATGCACATTATAAAAGTGCATTTCATTTTGTAAAAAAGTGCAAAGTTGGAACTTTAGGGAGTGTGATATACTTGTGCACTTTTATATATTTAAAATGCATGTGGTTATTGATAGTTTACACTCTTATACTTCATATAAAGTGCATAATAGTATGGGTAAAATGTAGCCTAATATCGTAGAAAGTGCAAGCTAAATATTACTCCGTACATTACAAATAAAGTGCATAACTATTTAAGTAAATTTGCATCTATTATATAACTAAAGTGTGTTTATTAAACCTTGTATATATAAGCTAATCAAGTTAATTAAATGTTTAACAAAGTAATCTATACATAATTTATTAAATCACTACGTAAACCCAATCATGGAAAGTAATTCATCAAAGCAATTTTTAGGGTGTGTACGTTCCAATTAATATGGAAACACACAATAGGATAGTGTGCATTAAATAAAAATCAATTATATGCCCTCTTATAGTGGAGACGGTTATTTGATGTTAGGAACTGCTTTACTAAATTGTCCCTAGCATTAATACGGCTAATCATATGGTTAGTATTGCCCATAAAAGTTTCAATTAATTACAAAAGTACCAATCTCATTTAAGTTCAATCTTGATCATTGATTTAATATATTTGATGGTTGGATCTCATTCTCATTTCTCTCCTGGGACATCATTCTCACCTGAACCATCCCCTATATATATATATTTAGGATCAAGTGAGAATGTCATCTTAGGAGAGAAATGAGAATGATTTTAAGCCATTAGATTAGAATATTTTATATGATATTCACGTGTAAAGTCTTTGGTCATATTAGTCATTGCATCTTTTCTTTCCATACTTATTTTATTAATCTTTCCAGCGAATCCACCCTCATTTTACGTCATTTGGTTTCCAACTAAACATCGGTTTTCTTTCCTCATTAGTCATAATTATTTTAATCATTAGCTAGCATCATATTTATAATTTTTCATGTTCTTGCTCTCCTTTTTTCACATTACCCAGCATTTGACTTTTTTTATCGGAGAAATGAAATATACACATTAACTTGTTGCACTCATGTTCAATGGATGATGCACATTTAGTTTATTATCTCTTTCTTAATTATCTTTTTTATGTGACCTTTTTAAAATTTTATTGCTTTCATTACATATAAGAGTTTATAATCGATTTTTAAGATGAAAATAACGAGTTTTATTTACCTTGAGGATGAGATGCACATTACATAAAACTTGATAAATTTTATGTTTACTAAAATTTCATTACTTATTTACTGAAAAGTGCACAATGACTCATACAAGCATATAAGTTAATTTATATTAGCATATTAAAAATGAAAATTAATATCTTGACATTGGATTATTTGTTATCGATATATGTAAGTCCACTATCAGATGATGATTATGTTGCACTCTAAAATTTAGCGTAATGCACTTCCAAACTAGGCTTATATGATGCATGCACTATCTCTTAACTATTGTGCACCTATATTATGTTAATGCTGCACATTTATTGTATACATGGCCTATTTCTTCGATTTCGAAAATGTGCATCATGTTAACAACAAACATGCATCATGATCTAAATGTAATTGCAATGACAAATTCTATGTTTTAGGGCCAACGGGAATAATCTAATGTGCACTTTTAGAAACAAAATAATGTAAATGAATTTGAAGTAGATTTACATTGCACTTAGAGTATTTCAAGTATGCAGTTTTGTTAAAAAATATATTAATCTTGGAAAATAAAATGACGCAAAAGGGACGCATAATTAATTAATTAATTTCATAGAATGTACACATTAATTGAATCATTTATAAAAAAAGAATGATTTTTTTAAACAATAAAAAAATGATTTGAACCATGAGGTTTTTGTAATTTCGAAAATAGAATATGGGTGAACCATTAATGAAATTAATGTTGCACAAATTTTGAATAAAAGTGCATCTATCTGTAAAAACTCTTATTTTAGTTGCTATACTTTTCAATATAATGAACATATATTCATTTGGTTCTACACATTTAATATATCATTAAAACATAAAAAAATGCATATAGTATTGCAGAGATTGTAAATAAAATGTGCATTATTTGAAGTTTATGTTAGAAATCTCATATATATTCTTTCATTGAAACCTTGTGCAACCTTCATAATTCGGTAGTGCGAATTGATTCTAGTAAAAGTGCACCTACATATATTTAACTTATTTAAGTTAATATTTATAGTGTATTTAATATTGTAGAAGTGAACCTACGAAATTTCAAGTAAATCAGCCTTAAATAGAAGAGAGAGGTCCGAAATATTAGGAAGTGGAGTCAAGCATCTTTAACTGTCGTAATTAATAGGAAGGAAGTTTACTCTTTTGTCCTTAATAGTAAGGCCGTTTATGTTATTATTACAATTGCCATTCAAAGATCAATTTAATTACCAAGCTATCACTACTAATTCTAATCAATCTTGATCTTTGATTTCATTTATTTAATGGTTGGATTTTATTCCTCTCTCTCTCTCTCTCTCTCTCTCTCTCTCTCTCTCTCTATATATATATATATATATATATAGGGATTGATTCAAGTAAGAACACTGCTTTAGGTGATAAATAAGAACGATTTAGAACCGTAGATTTGTGAAATCCGATGGTCAGATTGAGTGCAAAAAAAGGGCAGCCGATTTTGTTATAAAAGGAAATAAATTAATAGCAGATTCTAGTCAGCTTAAGGATTGTCATGTGAGGGGTACTCTGGACATTTGTTAATTTTATAAAAGGCATGACATGTGCAGGAAAGGCGGCAGATGTGTTGAATTCCATCATTATCGCCATTACCAAATTAAAGCAGACTTTACTTTTGGTAACTTCCTTCTCAATCGTGCTAAGTAATTTAAACTATGGAGAGAAGAGAAACAAGGTCCAGTGCAAAACGTGAACAGGCGAAGAGGAAGACTGTAACACCCCCAAATTTCCCATCCAAAATACTGATATATTTGCAATAAAACTTTTATTTATTGATAAAGTCATTTGAAAAATACAGCGGAAGTCTTAATAGGGAAATGAGTGTTACCGCCACATCCGGTCATCTCTTAACCGAATGCACAGGCTAACCCCAGACAAAACAAACTAATACTAGTGTCCAAAACATAAGTAAATTAAAGTGTTTATTCTTGACTATGTTCGACTAAGGCATCTCTAAACCGCTCTCAAGATCAGGCAATCATCAGTCAACTCAAGCACAATCACCTGCACAAATAAAGTGCAGAAAACAAACAAAGAGAAGAAAACAAAAATTAGCTTTAGAGCTAAGTAAGTACTACCCAACCCCGTAAAATAATCAGGTTTGCCAAAAATAGTTTTTTTCATAGAATACTATATAAAAAGAACTCACTCCACCAAAATTCTCTTCTTCTTTGCTCATCTCAAAAATCACTTCTTCTCTAACTTCTTAGTAATTTAGAAGGGCGGTGCTCAACCTTTCGACTGAGCCCGGTGGACCGTGGTTACGGACGGCCACCCCGAACAAGTGCCGGTACCACAACTGCTCTTGCGGAAACGAAACGACTACCTTAAGTGTGCACACCCCCTAAAAGGGATTCCAAGCCCTCCGAGTAGTAAGTCGTCACGAGTAATCGGGACTCAGTCTACCAACTACCCCTGAATAAGATATCTCTGAATGATTAGGGAGTACTACTATAACTTCTTCTTAAAAGGGATCATAGATCCAGATGTCACTTCAAACTCAAACTTTACTTCTTAGTATAGTAGTAGCAGCCCTAATCACCCTCCACATTTATCCGGATGTGGAAAACCGACACCGCGGATTTCTCCCGCGGTGCTCACCTCTTATAAAATCTTTACTTTTATCTTGAATTAAGATATACTTCAAAAATATTTCTCAATCTCTCTAAATAGTTTCAAAGGTATTTAAAAATATTTAATATCCAAAAAGTACTTAATTTGCACTTCTCAAATACCATAGATCTAATGTCTCCTCAAAATCACACACACATAATTCAAAATTCACACATAATCACATAATGCATAATAAGCATATAATACGAGGAAACAATTTTGGATTGGCAGAGAAACTTACAGTAGGTCCTGATGCCCCTAGTTCTCCTCTTCTATTCCGGTCTCTAAATATTCACCTTTTGAATTAAGATGATTTAATTAGTCATTTTTTTGTATTTTTAATAATTTATCCAATTTTTCTCTTTTATGCGAACTTATTAATTTAACGAATTAATTATTCGAGTTAATCATTTTTTTTATGAATCAAATCATTTTATTACTTCAGCCATGATTTCTAATATTTGAATTCTATAATTATATTATAATAACCGACATGTATTTAATTAAAATAACCAAATTTTAATTTGATTAATGACCATCAATTTATTCTACATCAAATTAATTAACTATAATTTAATATTATTATTATTGACATATGAATTATACCATATTCGAACTACTTCGATTATAGTTTATTATAAATATCTTCCTACTTAATAACTACCTCATACTTCGTATTATTTGTCCTATTTTAAACTAATTCGGTAATTAATACAATAATCCTTCATTAATTTTTAATCTGGTCCGAAAAAAGTATTAACTAATTAACTAATTCAGTTCATCATAATCTTTTATTATAATCCAATAAATATGTTAATATCGGAATTATATTAAAATATTCAGTTTTCATGATTACTTTAATCGACATTAATAATACATCTGAATATTATAAAAGTTATTTAAACTAACTAATCATCATTACTCAGTCTAATCACACACTTAGCATTCCCGAGTCCGTAATTATGTTAATTTTATTAATCTACTTCAATTAATCCAATAATTAGTGAAAATAATATCTATCCAACATTATTTAATCTAATTACGGTACGGAGTCCAAATAAATAATTATTATTTTAATATGATAATCGTATATTACTTAAACTATCAATTCATTTCATCACTTAGCATTATGTAATTATTATGTTAACTAACAAATTTATCCAAGTGATTACTATCAAGCCAATTTCATCATTAGTATTTCTCATCTCTAATAAATCCATTTTGCAGATTAGTAATATTATTATTACTATTATTACTATTATGGACAACCCAACGAAATACACGACTCAGCTACCCTAATCCACCCGGCCCGGAACTGCAAGAGAATAAGAAGAAGAAACAAGGAGTACGTACTGTCTTCTTCGCAAGTAGACGCCGGCGACTTGGCTACGGAACGGCGAGGCTTCTTCGGAGTTGGACTGATCGATAGCGGCAGCTCTTCCCACTGCGGCGCCTATGGCAGTACAGTTTCGGGGTCTTCCTACTCCGGTCGGCCCTTCTTCTGCAACGACGATGGATTTCGCTGCTGGCAGCTCTCTCGTAGGTTAATTAGTTAGCACGTACTATGTAGTATGTCTTTGGGGTATAACACGTAGCTGGTCGTTCGACTATCCACATATATATACGCATTTCGTCTCCTTAATTTACTCCGGCCCGTTGGTTTTCATAGTTTTTAAAGGTCTCCTTAACTTACCATAATGGCATGGCTTTACTATTTTGGAACGTTACTAATGATTACTCCGTAATGATTATTCCGTTTTATAATAATACATAGTATGCATGTACGTAGTAGGTATATATATTAGTATTTACATTATGCATGCATGTGTTATGTATGATATGTGTATTGTATGCGCATGCATCTATCCTGCATTCGTTAAGTATATACACAGTATGTGTATATTGGATGTGTGCATAGCATGTATGTATGTATGTGATGTAGTCATGTAGAGCTTATGCCTCATGTATGTATGTTTGTTGATTTTCATTTTGTATCAATGAGTGTAACGATCATTATTTCATCCGTTAGCTTCTTTTAGTAACCGCCAGTTATTTACATAGGTTGCATACTATGTATCCATGTGTATCATTTTCTTTTGTTATATGATCAACTTCTTTAAACTGTCACTTTTTAAATATTGTTGTTATTATTTTGTATTTTAATGTACACTAAAACGACACCTCGGTGGCTCGATCTAGGTCCTATAGAAAAACACTTATAATTTTATGTACGGAGTATTATTTTAACATCGCCTATTTTATCTTTAATATTAATTTTATATTTATCACCTCAAAAGTATTTCATTTGTATTTCTCAAACAAAATTCCACTTCTATCATTGAAATAGTTTTATCCGAATAAAATGTCACAAACGTTAGAATTTTATACTACCTCCGTCCCGTTGGAATGTTCCCGTTCGGTTTACGATGCTTGACTGACGATAAAGCAACTCGATCCCTGTTCACACTCCGCTTATTTTTAGTAAATAAAATTTACATATTCAGAAACTACATTAAAACCGCTACAAAGCCTGATCAAGAAAAATTCAATTTGATAAAAATTTGATATATAAAGTAAAAGATTAGGAGTGACCTAAGTTGACCAATGAATAGTGAACGGGAACATTCCAACGGGACGGAGGGAGTATAATTTACTTAAGTTCTAAAAGTGTCACGTTTGTAAAATTTTATCTGACTAATAAAATTATGCATTTTATTTTATTTAAAATTTTCGGAGTGTCACAAAGACGACGAACAACTCATCAATGGAAGGTCCGATTTCAACCATGAATGCTTCGAAAACCGTCCCCGCCTCTATCGTCAATACTGGTAAGAACATTGAAGTTGTTAATATTTCAATTTGAACAACAAGAATAACATTTGGAAAGGACACTGTAGTGGCATTATACTTTAATTTCGTGGGTTTTAGGATTACTAAATGTGGGTTTGAGACCATGCATGAACGAACCGAGTGGACTGCAAAACTTGGTGGTGAATGGCGATGGAGAAGAATAGACAGGGGCATCAAAAGAAGAATGTAAGTGCATCTGGTACTATTTTAAAGTTCCACTTGGTAATTTGGACATAAATGGGATGTGCAATTAGGTAATTACATATGTGATAAATACATAGTTTTTGTAATTTCACACTGTGTTAAGTTAAATGAATGCGTGTGGAAAAACATTATCAGTGGTGTGCAGCTTGTGTGAATGAATGAATGTGCATTTAGATAACACCATTTGTGCATTTAGGTAAAAGCATTTAGCTAAAATAATTTGTTCAACAGTTCATTAATGAGTGTGTATCCTCTAAATGTGGGAGCATGATTTATATGATGTACTCATTTTTGTGTGATTAATCCAAATGGAATGTGCATTTAGACAATTTCATCAGCGGTAAAATAGATATGATGCATCAATTTCAAAGTATATAGTGTGCAATTAAGCAAGAACATTTGTAATACGTTGTGTGAATTTATGTGGTACATTTGTGATAAATGGAGTGTGCATTTAGATAACATCAGATGTGGTAAATTAGAGGATTTACTTTGAAATTAGCTAGTGTGCAATTAAAGAAGCACATTTGTGATACGTTGTGTGAATTTATTTTGTACATTTGTGAACAATGGATTGTGCATTTACATAAAATCCTTAGTGGTAAATTAGATGAATCAGTTTCAAATCTCTGGTGTGCATCGTGTGAGATTGATTGCACAATGGTAAAATCTTCGGTGTGCATTGTGTGAGATTGATTGCACATGGAATAACTTTTTCTCTGGGTAATCAGAAAAAAGTGCAAATGTTATATGTGCACTAGTGCATAACATTTACTCTTTGTGTGCATTTAAATTAACGTGCATAACATGCACTCTGAATGCTTTAGTCTAAAGTGCATAATAATTTACTATTGAGTGCATTACTTGTATACTGTATAAGCAGTTAAAGCAAGAAGGTTTTTGAAAATTCCGAAATAAGGAGGCTGGCCATGAGTTGGAGATATGTGAAAGACCCGTATGGTTACAGGGTTTGAAAGACGAGACACACGACAAGATGCAGGGGTGAAGGTGTTAAGAATTGAGACATTGAGAAGGATGAGTATTGTACATCAATAATCAGTAAAAAAAGTGAATGAGACATTTTCTAGTGCTGGTTGTGAGTGTGATCTTTGTCAGTGGGTCAAATGGATATGCACACCCGTTAATAATGAACAACTTCGAAGATGAGAGCAAGATTAAGGGGCTGAATTGGTGTCGTTACATCATATTTCATGCTATACTTGTTTGTGGAATTTCTTATTTTCGTAGAATTGCATTTTGGTTGTGATTTTTTATTTGAAGTTTTAAACGCTTTTACACAAGGTCTTTTTGCATGGGTTTGATGAATTTGATATACTATTGAAATTTTTACCAAAGATTGACGAATGTTAAGTACCCGTCGAAAATAGATTAATAAAAAATGTGCGTTATTGAACATAAAAAAATGTGCAAAAAATTCCTTACATGGTGTTCAAGTAATCAAAGTTGGTTAATGAGGATTTTGCAATAATAGTCACTATTTTTTAGAAAATAAAATTGTGATAGTTTGAAAATAGTAAATCTAAAGTTGTTTGTATGAAATTATGCACTTTTTTTTGCATATTTGTGCACACGGTTATATATGTATGTGCACAAATAAAGGGTTTAGTATAATTAAGGAAATATTAATAACCCGTAATTGTAAATGTGTGTTATTGAACATAAAAAATGTGCAAGAAATTCCTTACATTGGTTAATGAGGATTTTGCAATAGTCGTTTTTTTTAAATAAAATTTTGATAGTTTGAAAATGGTTTGAATTAAATATGTAGAATGAACTTAAGGAATGTGCGAATAAATGACTAACATAATCAAACAAAAAACACATTTATAACATTATGAAATGTCAAAACAAGCTAACAAAATAATAGTAAACCAAAGAACCCATAATAGTACACCAAAGAACCCATAGCAAGTAAAGTAAAGCACCATTTTTTAAACCCGCTCTATTGCACACAACATATTTTCACACAACAGTGTCCGTCCTCCGGCCGCGGTCTTTAGTTTCAGAACCAATACGTGAGTCGAAGCCACAAGCACCTGCATATTGCCTATAAAACTCAATATCATCCTCAAGGGTTTTGAATATCATGTCAGCGTACCTTGGGTTTATATGTTTCATCACATTCCAGGATCCAATATTTTGTTGATCCAGGAGATATTTGTAAAGCTTCTACATGACATCAACATGAACGAACATAATCACTGTAACTTAATCTAGAAAGAAGAACAACAAACGAAAAACATGTGGAACAAACAGTAAAAAAAACACCTTTATCCATTAATGGAGGTTTAGAGTTCTGGGGGAAGAAGAGCCAGTCAGACAGTCAAGCCTCACGTCTATTGAATGATTAAGCGTAGAGAAGAGAGAACTCGTAACTGAAAAGGAAAACAATAAAACGTTTCTTTAATTGATAAAAATTATGGAAAGAAACGTTCAAGGAAGGTAGCCATAGTATAAAAAGGAAGAAAATAAGCAATGACATTTTTAGCCTGCATATCTACACGTGAGTATCAAATAAAATAAGTTGATCTAATGGCCATGATTCATTCTTATTTTTCTCATTATATGATGTTCTTATTTGAACCAGACTCTATATACATACATACATACATACATACATACATACATACATACATACATACATACATACATACATACATACATACATACATACATACATACATACATACATACATATATATATATATATATATATATATATATATATATATATATAGGAATGATCCTGTCCAGCCGGAGGGACATGATCTTCCGTCCGGCCGCCGCCATTTGGGGAGGTTCCCGGTGGAGTTTTTTGATGAAATTGATATGCACTATTTCCTAGTGCATAAGTTTGTTATTTTAGTATTGTTTGATTGATATTTTTAATTGTTTAGTTTAATTTGTGATGTACTCTATAGATTTATTTTGTAGGTTTTAATTTGTATTTTTAGTGTGTATTTTGTTGTAAGTACCATAAGGGATGCAAGGAAGTATTATAGGCACCAAAAGAAGGCAAGATGAATGGTGGAAATAAATTCTGGTAGCAAACCCGGTCGGGTTGGTATAAAACCCGGTCGGGTTGAGTTGACAAGAACAAAAGAACGTGTCCAAGATCAAGATAACGTGGAAAATATCCGATTTGATACGTAACCCGGTCGGGTTTTTACCCAACCCGGTCGGGTTAAATGTGATTTCAGCACCTTCCGAGCAATTAAGGATACCCGATCGGGTATTCTACATACCCGATCGGGTATCAGACCCAGCCACCTCAAAATACCTATAAATACACCCCCTTTTCCTCCCATTTAGGACTCCTTCTTCCATACTCTTAAGCTCAGTTTAGAATAGTATTTCTTTTATATTTTTATAGCATGTTTAGTCTCCAAATGAGGAGCTAAACTCTTCCATCTTGGTTTTGCTCCTTTGAAGCTTAATGAATTTGTAAGTTGTGAGTTATTATCTTTAATCTTCTTCCTTGAATATTAATTCTTTCTTTAAATACTATTTCTATATCAATGTTGGGGAGTGTTACTAAGATGACAATTAGTTAACATCTTTACATTAGTTATAGTAATAGTTATTTCTTCCTCTACGTTAATATCGGGGAGTGTTACTAAGATGACAATTAGTTAACATCTTGATATTAACTATAGTAGGATTCATCTTCTTTAATATTCTTTCTTGAGTATTAATTAATTCCTATTCATATTTCATATTAATATTTTGAATATTACTTAAAGGATCAACTAGTTTTGTTTCATATATTAATTAATACTAGAATCGGTCGATTAATACGCTTGTTATTAATTCGGTCCTTTCACGGTAGTAAACTTGGATTATTAATGCATGCATCTCATGGTTAATAATCTAAGGGGAATTAATTACATTGATTAACCAATAAACTGCTTGTGTTGAGGTTATCAATCTCAATCGTTTTCATCTTAAGTTTATTGCTACTATCAAGTTAATATACGGCGCTTGTTCTATATTGACTCGATAGTAAGTTTTATTAATGAACGCATCTCGTTATTAATTACTACCCTCGATGAACTGGATATACTCCTCGATTGAGTATTCGAGAGGAAGATAGTTAAAGATATAACCGGGATCGACGAACATTTCATTAAGTGGATAAAAGCCAAACCAAGTCTCCTTCTCATTAATTAAACCACATAACTCGTTCATCTTCGTGCTTAAATATAATTTAAGTTCATCAACCAATCATAAAAACCCCCCTTTGTTACTTATTTCTAATTCTATAAAAAGAGAAGTGTTCCTTTCCCTGTGGATACGAACCTTACTACACTATACTACGTATTAGTGTCGTATTGATATTTATTTTGAGTGCACCTCACAACAAGTGCACGTCAGAAATTTTTATGGAATGTTCCTCATCAAGTCTAGTTTATCCACAAAACATTTCAGCTAAAAACTCGATCGGGAAGGCAGTCAAATAATTTTTTGAAGATAACTGCGCCAAATTAAACATATAAAACGCAGTTATGTTTCAAAAAATTATTTGACTGCCTCTCTGATCGAATTTTTAGCTGAAATTTTTTATGGATTAATTAGACTTGATGAGGAACATTCCATAAAAATATCATCTAACAAATCCACCGGGAACCGCCCCAAACGGCGGCGGCCGGACGGAGGATCCTGTCCCTCCGGCTGGACATGATGTTTTCCACACACACACACACACACACACACACACACACACACACACACACACACACACACACACACACACACACACACACACACACACACACACACACACACACACACACACACACACACACACACACACACACACACACACACACACACACACACACACACACACACACACACACACACACACACACACACACACACACACACACACACACACACACACACACACACACACACACACACACACACACACACACACACACACACACACACACACACACACACACACACACACACACACACACACACACACACACACACACACACACACACACACACACACACACACACACACACACACACACACACACACACACACACACACACACACACACACACACACACACACACACACACACACACACACACACACACACACACACACACACACACACACACACACACACACACACACACACACACACACACACACACACACACACACACACACACACACACACACACACACACACACACACACACACACACACACACACACACACACACACACACACACACACACACACACACACACACACACACACACACACACACACACACACACACACACACACACACACACACACACACACACACACACACACACACACACACACACACACACACACACACACACACACACACACACACACACACACACACACACACACACACGATTGGCTCAATAGATTGGGAGACTCGGTGCAAATCACGTAAAATAGGCCTTATATTAAATAAATACTCTGTATAATATAAAAATCAGCCTTTACATAATAACCCAAAAAAGACTATAATCAAATGTGACATCAAGATACAATCATTTTTCGAACCTGAACAACCATAATCGATAAAAAAACTAAAACCGAAAAGAAATGGATTAAAATCATGAACTAAAAAATATAGGGTAGGATATTACGGAAAAAACTACTCCATCCGTCGCTTAAAACCAAGCTCGTCCAAACTATACGAGGAATTTGTGCTATTACTATAACTAGGCCTTATCCCGGCCTTATGTAATAAAGAAGTTGCACATTTATAATTAACAATTGCATTCTAATTACATATAAATATTAGTATTTAATGTTTGTATTTAAAAAGAAAGTACTAAAATATGAATCTTTAATCAAATAAAAAATGATTTTATATATTATGTAGACTATATTTAAAATTTTAGGTCTTCTGAATCGAGAGGCCTTGTGCGGTAGCAATTCTTGCACGCCCACATCTACGGCCCTGCGAAGTATATATTATAATATATATATATATATATATATATATATGTGTGTGTGTGTGTGTGTGTGTGTGTGTATGTATACACACTGTCCATGGGGAGCATATGGAACTGAATTGAAACACATGTACCAGCTGCCCGGCTGCCCATCTATAAAACACACAAATGTTTATATCCAAATGATATTTAAAATTAAGGCTTAAATACACCGTATATTTTTTGTCTCTACAAATATGATACACTTTGTTTCAAAATCCAGTAAAAAAAATCGGTTTTTCAGCTTTCTAAGATTTCTAATATAAATTGTTTTGTTTTCAATCATATTTAACTCTAAAATCACTCCATTTAGAAAAACAATTGCGGTTGTATGTATAAATCTACTAGAAACTTTTAATTTTTTCTTTTAAATTTTTTTTGGGCTAATGTCAGAGTGAAAGTAATGTAAAACTAATTATTTACATTTTTAAAATATGTATTAGAAACCTTCTATCAGTATTATGAGTTTTATTATGTCAATTTCGCATTTAATCCACGTCTTTCACGTTGTCTAATTTTGATACTTGACCAACGTTTCATGTCAATATCAGCACAAGAATCATATATATAGGCAAAAATCAATAGTCATCATGTATCAAAAGTTGTCAATGTAAGAGATATGGACCAATATTGATTATGGAATTGATGTAGTACTCCTAGAACCAAAAGTTGAATTTATTTTAACTTTTTTACTTGTACTCCAATTTTTGTTACAAAACATTTATGTAATATATATATATTAATATTCAGAACTTTTTAATATCTTTCATGTAAGACCTATATTTTTTTATTTTGAAGGAATATAAAACCTATATAACATACATAAAGTTTAAAAAATATGAAGTTTCAACTACAAGGGTGTTTTAGGTCCTAAAATTTTCTTTTAAGTACATTCAAATGTTAAAATGAAGATCTCATTGTTTATTTTTTAATTTAAATCTATCAGTTACTTTTCTTAAATATAGATATGATCGACTAACAACAAAAAGTTGGATTTTTTTTATTCTTACATTGGAATGTTTAACTTTTAAAAAATGGCAAAAAATGCCATTTTTTAACTTTTAAAAAATGGCAAAAGTTGGATATTACATTGGAGTATATAATATGTTGTAAAAACAGTATGACTCTAATTAAAAAATTGCTAGGTGAATATATATTCACAATAATGAATTGCATAATAAAACCGAATTGATTGAATAAATATATATAAATTAATAGAAAATTTGATTAATTGACGGAACAATTAATTCTCAATTATTAGTCTAAGTGTAAAGTTGATCTTAAATTCAACGCGGTATGCAAGGATTGGCTAGGAAACTCTACTGGCGGGGCTACTTTAATTTTACCGTCATCTAAAATATTAAAATAAATCACTTCATTTTCTGTATACGGTAACCAACTGTAATAGAATGTATGTGGATCCTATATACTTGATGGGCTCCATGTGATCTTATTTTTATTCTTGGTAGTGTGATCCATTAATATATAATTGATGGATGGTCTACCCGGGGGTGTCTTATCCGAGGGGTTACTGCGGGA
>CAMAPF010001403.1:0-25494 GCA_945859915.1 Cuscuta epithymum | reverse complement strand
AGCTCGGCCTCCTGCTTCTTAAGGAGCTCCTTCTGAGAGGCATTCTCCTGAACGAGCTTATCATAGGCATCGGCTTTCTCTTGAAGAGTGCCAGCCCTGCCTTTCGCGTTCCTCAGAAGGGCATCACACTCAGCTCGCACTCTGGCCATCTCCCTGCCCTGATGCTCAAAGGCCATCCGAGCCCTGTGGAAGTAGAGCCCGGCCTTGTCCAAAGTGCTCTGACCACACTCCAGAAGGTCTTCGGGTGCCTCCTGAGCAGCAAAATCCTGGGGGACCTTGAGATTCAGGCCGCACCATATAGAGGAGGCTGTTTGACCAAAGAGCATCATTGACTCCTTGCGCGGGCCAACCCCGGAAAATTCGATCAAACCAAGGGAGGACCCATTGGTCTCCGGGGGCGAAGGAGGACGAGCATCGTCAGAATCCTTGGCAGTATGGGCATCATCATCCCGAAGACGACGGACCTCAGAAGTTCGGGGGGGAGAAGGACGGGACTTGATCCGAGGGACAGGTTTCCGCTTGAGGGGACTCCCGGGTTCCCCATCAGAATCATCGGCCACTATAATAGCCTTCGAGGCAGTACCCTCGACGCGCGGTTTCTTGGAAGCACCAGCTCCCAAATCATCCTCAGTCCGGGCCCTGGTCACCCGAGTCTCAACCTTGGGGACGAGCGGCTTCCCGGGCTTGTCATGCCCTCTGTGTCCACGATCGGCGGCAGACGGAGCGGCATTGACTCGGCGCATGGTGGACGTGGAGGGAAAAACTCCTGCATAAAGGGAATCAAGACGTTCAGAACCATAACAGCGAAGAGAGGTTAAAACAATGCAAGTACAAACGGACGCACCTAATCCAGCCTGAGCTTTAAGGGGCTCGGCCACCAGCAACCGGAGGTTCTGGATGCCAAGTCCGGCTATGCGCTTGGCATGCCCAAGCTCCTCGTCCGTCATGGGCGGCGGAATCGTCTTCACAGGGTAGGCATTCCACCGATCAGAAAATGGCAGCGGTGAGCCTACTCCGGCCAGGAAGAAGCGTTCTTCCCAACCGTCTGGGTTCCCAGCGTTGTTCGAGAAGAGAACCATGGACGGACGGGCGATCAGGGTCAGATACCCCGTACGTCCGAAGGTGGACAGACGGAAGAAGTGGTGCAGCAGGTCCACGGTGGGGGTCACACCGACGCTGTGGCATCTAATGGTGAAGCCAGCGATTATCCTATAAGCGGCAGGGACGAGCTGCGCAGGCACAATCTCGAGGGCCCTGAAGAGTTCCAAGTGGAAGCTATGCAAGGGGAAATTCAGCCCGGCTATCACCGAATCTAGGTGGACCACCACATAGCCGGGCAGATGGCGCATGGGGTTCCGAAGACGCCGATCGTCGTAGGTCCTTGGTGGATAGAACCATTGACTGATCAATCGCTTGTCAGCGTTCGTCAGGCGTTGAACTTGACGCCGGACGCATGAGAAGTTGAGGCTATAACGGGGGGGGCCGGGGTGGCATTCCCCGCTCATAATACTCCAAGTCATCACCGGAAGAACATCCATCATCAAGACGACTTTCGGAAGACATGACAACGAACGGTACCTTGGAGTCGAGGTTTCCGATACGATCAAAAGAGAAGTCTAGAGAGAGAAGGCAATTGTGCAGCGTAAGGAGAAGTGTGAGTGGATCACCTGGGTACCGAGTATTTATAGACAAAACCGCGGGATTGCCCCAACCGAAGCAGGACACGTGGCGCCTGGATACCGGTACCCACCACGGTATTTAAAGCATCTCGATTTTGTCGCCGCATAACCAACACAAGGCATCCGGGCCCGTGCCACGAACGTCCCTTGAGGAGGGGTCACCGGCTCGGAGGAATTTGAAAACATTCAACCTCCCTTGCTTCCTTAACTCCCCGGCTGACCCTAGCATCGGCGGCTGGCGAGGGCACACGAATCAACTGGCGACGTCCCTCTTGCAGCACACCAGTTTTTTATGTCACGCAAATATGGACGAACGTCGTCACCAAGCGCTGTTTCAGGGAAATACGCCCATATGTCCATACTCGAAACATGTACTGACAAGGCAACTACCGACGAACATCTTCCCACTGTCAAGATACCGCGTGGGCGATAAAAAGATGTGTCGAGACGCCGGAAGGATTCCTTATACTACAAACAATGGACACAAAAGGGACGAAGGAAAAGTCACATCCATTGGTGGTGGGCGGAGGATGAACGTCGCCTTTCCACACTCCGTGCCAGATGAGCACGCAGAACCGACGAACGTCCCGCGCATGGGTTGAGTGTTCATATCACACGACGACGGGCGGACATCGTTATCAAGAGCTGGTGCTGAGAAATACGTTCCTATGTCTACACTTCGAGCATGCACCATAAACCGCCGACGAGCGTCGCTCCACTGACAGAACACTTTGAGTACTTGCCTGGAAGCAAGTAGAGGACAGATACGAACGTCCTCTCGAACTCTGACCTTGCTACAAGGCGTATCGGGCCGCCGAAGGGGTTTCCATACAATGAAGGACAAAAGGAAGGAAAATAACAAGTGGAAATCATGAACACGGAGCAATTATGGGCAAAAAGATGTATATTCTTCGGCTCTAATGGCCGGACATTACAATAGCTGGAATGGAAAAATGTAAATGACATTATACAAAGAAAGGGGACCCCGGGCGGCTGCTGCCCTTGTTCGGCTCCTCCTCCTCTTCCTCAGGCTCGGGGGTCGGCGGCTCTGGAATCTCCCCCCTGGCCTTGGCCTCCTCCCGACGCTGATCCCTCCTCAGTTTCCCTAGCGCCTGGATTAGGAGATCGTCATCCGTGTTGGCCGCCAAATCAAAATCGGGCCCCAGCAGCTTGGCGAATGTGGGTAGGGTGGCCTTTACCCCTTCATTGTAGCCGGCGGCGAAGGTGCTGTCGCCGACCTCGTATAGAAACTTGCGAGACAAGGGAGAGCCCTCAAGGATCCGGACGCCGCGAGCCAGGCGCTGGCGGGGCGGAATCTTCTCCAGAGCCGCGGCGAACAGGTCGGCGAAGACCCCGGCGCAGTAGTCCTTGGCGGAGTCCATAAACTCCCCGGTGTTCCGATAGCCGGAGGTATCGATCAGCCACTCCGGACTGGCATCCTTTGCAGTAGGGTGCACCGGGACAAGCTTGAAGCCAGCTTTCTCAAGGCTGGCCAGCTGCTGGCGGGATTCTGCCCGCAGGGCGGCGATCTCCTTCTCCTTGGCGGCCGCCTCCGCCTCCGCTCGACGAGCGGCCTCCCGGGCCGCAACGATGGCCGCGTCAGCTTTGGCCTTGGCCTCCTTCAGGTCGGCCTCCCGGGCAGCTTCAGCCTGAAGGACTAGAAGCCCAGACTGGATGACAGAAGGAAAAATAAGGATCAGAGGATGAACGTCAAGGAAAATAAGAGATATACTCAGATCTAGCACGGAATTACCTGAAGAGCGGCTGCCAGGGCAGCGCTTGTCGCCTCAGAGGACGAACGGCTGGGCAGCTCTAGACCAGCCTTGAGGGCCATCTCCCTCCAGAGCTCTTCCGCCGGGCGGCTCAATGGCAAGGAGCCGGCGTCTTCGAGCAGGGGCCCGGTGGAGCCTGCTTCGCGGCCCCTCTTCTGTCTCTTCTCCGGGGCTTTCTCCGTCCCCTTCTGAGGGGCCGTCTTCGTGGGGACGACCGGCAGGGGGAGGGCGGCTTCGAGAGCAGGGGCCCCGGAACCCTGAGCCAGCACAGTGGCAATCAGATGCTGCTCACCCTCGGCAGTTCGCCGGGCAGCGTCAGAAGCCGAGGAGTTGGACGCCGAGGCGGGGGCATTCTTGGCCTTCTCCATCGCAGCTTTAGCAGCGGCCGCCTTGGCCTTCCTGGTCTTCAGGCACTCGGCATGATTCATTTGATCTCTGTCTGGCGGAGGACCTGCAAAAAATAACAAAGGATTAGAAGACGAGCGGGGAATAGAATAAGACACTCACCTCGAAGGACAGGACCGCCCGGCGCCCCGAGACGAGCGTCGAAGGGTAGAAAAAGTCCAGGGACACGGGCGGTACCTATGCCTGCCCCAGAGAGTGCCTCGAAGGTCAGAAATCCGGCTATAGGACGGACGCCACCCTCCAACACCTTCTCCGCATCCAGAAGCAGATCGTCGGACGGCTCCGGTGACTCAATCTTTGGGGGGTACCCATTCCACCGGAGAGGGAGAGGAGGCCCGTCGTATCGAAGGAAGAAAAAACGGTTCTTCCAGTCGTGGATGGACGAAGGGTAGTTCTTGAACAGGCGCCTCCCAGGACGTGCGGCCACGCTCAGATACCCGTCGGCGTTCTGAGGAGTGACGCGGTAGAAATAATGGAAGAGCTCCAGAGTGGTATCGACCCCCGCAAGTTTGCAGCGCACCAGGAAGGCCGATATGAATCTGTAAGAATTTGGCATGAATTGCGCCGGGGCCACCTGGAAGCAGTGGAAGAACTCCACATAGAACGCATGAAGTGGAAACCGCAGCCCGGCTTCAACGGAATCCAGGTGAAGCATGATCATCCCCGGACGTCTCCTCATCACGTGCTCAGCGCCTCTCACACTCCAGACGAACGGCGGGGGAAGGAAGGTACGGATTTTATTGAGGGCCACGCGGGAGAGGACTTGGTCATGGTCAAGTGCACTCCTGATCGGGCAGATGTGGCGCTCCCTATCCGTGGGGATGCCCAGATCATACACCTCCACATCAGAACCAGATTCGGCTTCCTCTCCGGAATCATAATCAGCAGGACGCTCATTCAGGGGGACTGCGTCAATAACATCTACTGCCCCGTCAGCGCCCCCGCCCCCGGCGTCGCTCCCGCTATCTTGGGGCACGTCATCCGGCTCGCCATCAGCCCGGATGGTCCCCACAGTCGTGGCCGAACCCGAGGTTCCGGAAACACTAGTTTTTCCCAGGGAGCGTGCATTCGCATTGTCAGAAGAGGAGCCCGAGGAGGAACCCGACGAACGGGAATCAGAACTTGAGGAAATCTCCATCGAAGTCATTTCGGCTAGAAATCAGGGTAAAGAAAAGAAGCAGAGGGGGGAAATTACCTTACAAAGGTATGGTTGGCCGAATTCGGGAAACTTGAAGAGCTGCGGAAAATTGAGAGCAAGAAAGCAGAAATTGGGAACCCTAATTCAGAGGGCAAACCCAGCATTTATAAGGGAAACGCCGATGGAGAAGCCAACGAGGGGCTGACACGTGGCAAGGAGCGTATTCCGGCCCACGCGCTGTGCGTGGGATGGGAACGTAATGATGACACTTCCTCGGGAAAATGCGCCGCCGCAACATCAGCCGTCACCTCGTTTCCTGAACCGTCAACAGCTGTCAAGCACCATGGCCACGAGCGTACGATTCCGCCAAGATGCAATAAACACAAGTGCCAAAATACGGACGTCTACTTCGGGGAGGTTCATACTTCCTTATGTCCTGCGCATGCTCAGAACATCAGAAGTGGGGGACTTGTGTTGGGTTAAGGGCCCAAGCCGAGGTCCGGCCCACTAACCCATTTTGCCAGACGACCGTCCAGCTAGAAACTAGGCCAGCCCACAGGCCCATGTACTTTAAGCATGGACGAACGTCTGGTGTTGGAGGACTCAGGCCCAGCGGCTCATCCCGACGAACGTCTAAGCAGGGACAAGGAGCGGAGCCACGGGCCATCAGGGGTGACGACGAACGTCTCCTGAGCAAGCCCATAGTCATCGGAGGAGACCCAGCCCACATGGTGAGAATCCATCAAGGCCAGGAGACGAACAGCCAATATCCCTCAAGGGTCACTTGGAGGAATCCAACTCACTTCCCGGGTGGACGAACGTCCCCACTATTCCGGCGGGAAACCTAGATTCTGGCGGGAAGTGCATTTAATGCTAAAGATTTGGTAGTTGGGACACCAGCGGTCCACAGGCTGCCACGTCAGTACAGCCACCTGCCCATTGGCGGGTATAAATAGAAGCATTTATTTCATTGTAAAGGGTTGGCAACTTTCTATTCTTAGCATACTAGCTTCAGCATTCTTACTTGCAGCATTTCTAAGTGCCTTGTAAGACGAACGGCCGACGTGCCTTGTTTAGCGAGTAGATTGTACTTAGGGGAGTTATTACGGAGTTAATAATACCTATTTACATTGCCTGCTATCACTGTTGTCTCCTGATTCATCTAATAGTTGTTGGGCTAGACACTCATACACTCACTCCACTCGAAACCTTTGGGCTTACGTGTTGGGTCCACGGGTTGAAGGAATAAACCTCAACACTTCCCAAAAAAAAGCTCGGCCGGGCCCGGCCCGGCCCGGCCCGGGTCCATGACTACTCCCCATATAAACGAAAACTACTTATACTCATGCTAGTCATATTAAATCCAAACAATTTTAACAAAAAAAAAAGTAAAACAAAAAACCAGTTAGTCAATTTTTAAAATAGTCGTTTTTTCATTAAAACAAAAACTAGTCGTTTTTCCAACCGCTTTATTAAAAATTGTGTCAAAACCAAAGGAGACACATAAAATGGTACATAGATAGTAACATTTATATTTAAAATATATAGTAAAAATAAAATAGAGAAAAATCATATGGTAAAAAGTCAAAGTTGCCATATTCAGTAAATTTAGTCAGAAATGTAATTTTAAAGTTATTTATTTTGATTATTACACTCCTCATGTGGAATGAAAAATTAAATGTTTGTTAAACGAAAATAAGTGTTACCAAATATTTTTAATGTCGAAGAGAAGGGCAGACCACGGTCCCCTAATATTTTTATAGTAATATATACTCATAAATATACATAAGGGCATCCACATCCATGGATTATTTTTGGGATCATTTTGATGATGTGGAGGATTTTTTTTGGGATCATGGATGAGGAGTTGAGATTATTTTATGAGATTATTTGATAAAATAATCTGGTATCAAATTCTAAAGCTTGATTATTTTGAGATTATTTCCAACTTTTAGGCATATACTCATAATTATGGTGATGACTGGCTTTGTAGTTCGTGCATGCTCATGCTCATATCCAAAGTAAATTAAGATCATGAATGAGAAGAAATTTATTGATTTGGAGATTATTTGAGATTATCTTATGTGGAGGTGACATGACAATAATAAGTCATGAAAAACCGTAAAGTTGAAGATCATAAATGTGGATGCTCTAAGCTAAAAAGAATATGTTAACATATTGAGTTGTGATCCCTGCAAAATAATCCTCTTAAATTCGGCCACCATAGTCATAGATTGTTGAAACTACATTTTCCAATGCCAATTGGATTAAGGTGATCAAACCAAGCAAAGATACACCAAATGCTGAAGGGATAAAACGACAAATCATATTTCTCCGTGAGTGTGCCCTTTCTGTGTAGTTGTAGTCTTGTAGACTTGTAGTGTGAATAATACGCAGACGGCATACCAATTACGGAGTAGTCAAGTACTTCCAAATTTCTTTGTCCATTCCCAAATAATTTTTCATTTCCTTTTTGACAAAAAAATTGCGATTATGACATTTCTCACATATTCTTACATATTTCTCTCTTTTTTACACAACTCTTCATATATCATACCCATTATATTAATCCCTGTCAAATGTACTCATAGAAATATAGTCTCGGACCCCCCAGGTCTCACATACGAAATATATATTTGTATCTACTAGAGTACTAGACTAGCCTTTTACGTAGTTGGGCTAGTCTTAGATACGTATTTGTATCTCATCACCACCCCTACCATAAAAATCCTAACTGCCCTAAAAATTATAGTCCTCACAATGTTGTCACATCGCTTGATTTGAAACTCTGACTGTCATTTACAAGCTACCATCGTCGACAACTTCGTGCCACCTTGAAGGTGCAGCCATCACCAACATGTGAGCCCTAGCCACCACGAACGATGATCGAAGGAGAAGATCGAAGGCGGAAGGAGAAGAAGAGTAAGATGAAGAAGAAGAAGAAAGAAAGAGAAGACATACTAACTTGAATGGCGGCAGATGGCAACGAAGGCAACAATGTTGGTGTGCGGAGTCATACGAGGGATGGCGATGTCGGTGAGCGAACGAGTGAAGAGGCACGCAATGCGGGAGACGAATGAGTGAAGAGGCAGGGGAGAGTTTTTTTTTTCAAGGGTTGCATGATCTTTTCATAGTTAAATTAGTCTTTTTTTTTTGTCGAGATTCAAATATGGTTCTATATTTGTCCATACAAAACTCGGGAGTATTATATTTGTAGCTTTTTCTTAAATTAATGTGTGCACTCGAGGAAAGACCAGGAACAACTAACGATGTTACTATCAAAGTTTATTTGATATTTCTAACTTGTGTTTTTAGTTTATCGGTCAACGCTTTTATCCAACATAAATTTTGATTTCATGCGTTAAATTGTGTAATAATTAAAATAAGTAAGGCAGAAGATATTTTTCTGGCCGAATTGGCTAAATTTGTTAAAGGTCACTATTTTAACTATATTTCATATAATGTTTCTTATTTTCTTCATAAAATATATTTCAAATATAATTTTTTCATAATTCAGCATATTCGGTCAATTGAACCGTTTCAGTCATAATTTAGATTTAGTTAATTTGGTCAATTTTTACGTTACTAATTGATTCTTATATTCAATAAGTGGAGTACAATTTTCGTTCCATAAAGATTAAAAAATAGTGGGACTGTTAAGCCAGTAGTGATCAATTGGTTTGACACCAAGCACAAAAGCATCTTTGAAAGCACAAATTCGAAAGTCGAAACCCCAATTATTTAAAACTTACTCAGCCATTAACTTCAAAACTCGCAAGTATGAGGCCAAAAGTCGCGCATCATCGAATAAGATAAAAACGTGCTTTAAACTATTTTAAGTCTTATCATGGGGTCTCTTAATATAAGTAGTGCTGGACTCGGGCCGGGCGGCCCGGCCCGGAACCGGCCCGGCCCGGTTACTGTTAGGCCCGGCCCGGCCCGGGGCCCGGTGGGTCCACCGGTTCGGTTCGGCCCGGCCCGGCTGCTGGGCGGTTCGGGCCCGGGCCCAGGTTTTGGTGAACCGGCCCGGCCGGTTCGGGCCCGGTCCGGGCCGGATTTTAATTTTTTTTTTTTTTTTTGAAATTTTTTTAAGTTTTAGGTTGGATTAGGTATTTTGGGCCATTTGAGGTGGTTTGGGATGGTTTGGGGTTGAGGGGGAGGGGTAGGGGATTAAATAGGAGACCAAAAAAAAAAAAAAAAATTAAGTGGGCCGGTTCGGCCCGGCCCGGCCCGGCCCGGTTTGGCCCGGAACCGGAACCGGAACCGCCCACCGGCGGTTCGGGCCCGGGCCCTAGTTTTCTGGCCCGAGGCCCGGCCGGGCCCAGGCCCGAACCGGGCCCGAACCGGCCCGAGTCCAGCCATAAATATAAGATTTACTTCGTCAATACTGTATGTTGTACAACATTAATTTAACGTTTTCGCAGTCATCTCGTAATAAAACATCGTATCCTCGTATCCACACGATAATAGAGATTCACTAATCACAATCAGTGACTGGACAGGAGAAACTTAGGACCATAAATTTTACATTGGCAGAAGTCAAGAGAACAGATTTTATTTTCTCACATATTTACAGTGGCAATATTTACACACCAAACAGTAAGAAAGACGTCCAATTTCCTCCACCAATTCATTAATGGCTCACCTGAAATCCAAACAGAGCTCAATGTTGATCTCCCTATCTAACATCCCTTTCTTGAAAAGAAGAATCGCTTTAATCAAATAAAGAGAACCAATCATTCACCAATGCTCTCAAAATTTCTCAAGTGAAGAAAGCCACTCCTCCATGCATTTCTTTCCCTCTGTATTTGCAACCAAAACAAGAGCATCACCTAAGCTTCACATATCAACTAGAAAGCATATATGAGTACTTATTTTTGTATTGTAGTATATCAAGAGCCCGTTTCATGATCCTTTTTCCGTCTTATCAGTCAACTTTTTCACCAAACACATAACTTTTGACTTGCGCGCTGAATTGTGTAATAATAAGAAAAAGTAAGGTTGGAGTTAGAATCACTTTTCTGGTTGTATTGGCTGAAGTTACGGTAGATATCATTTTAGCCATTTTTTCATATAATTTTTTCTTTATGTTATTAACAAAAAAAAATAATTTTTTTTTTAATAAACCAGCAAAATCATTCAATCCAACAACTTCATTCAGAACTTCATAAAATTCATCAGAACAACCATTTTCAGCAGAATCAGCTGATTCAGACACTTTCAGTGTTACCAAATAGGCTTCAAACATATCAACATATCAAACTTGTGTTATTAAGATCCTTTTGGGTAGGCAAATTCCATGTGCACGTTTTTCACACACTTTTGTGTACACCCTTATTTTTTCACACACTTCTGTGTACACCCCTATTTTTGTTGTCTAAAAACGCAGAAGTTGTTTGTATACATAGACAACCGTACAAATAAAGTACACACCAATAGAGTATCTTACCTCGTGCCCAATGATATTTTTGGCTTCACTACAAGCCACGGATAAAATAGTAGTATAGTACAGACTACAGAGTATCATAAATGTTCTTTCTTCATTCATTAATGACTTTTTTGCTTCAAGGTGAACTTAAGTACTTCTACATTTCATTCTGAGTTTACTGGTTTGCTTAATTGTTTTCTAAAAGAGTCTAGGTTTCAAGATATCCTAATTTTATCCCGAAAACTCCAATGATCTAGCTTTGGATAACCTCTTAATCAGACGTTTATGAAAGTTATTTTCTTTTATAAATAAATTTAACATATTCATATAATTTAACCTCCCTCCCAACAAGTTTTACCACATTCAACAAGTCAACTGTATAATTATGCAAATAACATTTTCTACATACGTATCCAGATTCAGCTAGATATAACCACTTTTTAGCAAACTTAAATTCATTTAAACTCATCAAAATGGTTTCAAGTAGTCTATGTAAACCAGCTATTAGATTGTTTTCACTTTTCGCAGTCACAACAAATCATATCAGACTATACTATATTTGAATGCTTCAGTCTAACTGTCTAAGTGCAACAAATCTATCTATGTTATAATCAATCATGAAACTAATACTCTGGGACAAATTCTTCCTGAGTGTACATGCTTAATTAATTATATAGAAATATGTTTAACCATTTCCTAACTTAGTGAGGGCCTATAGAGATACTTATCACATGGAACTCCTACACTAAACCCAATTAGGTAAAGAAAAACAGGATCTTAGAGTTCTAACATATTGGGTTAAGTATTTAGGGCAATTTTGTCCCAATGCTTTTATCCAATCAAGTAAAGCAAAATAAGTAAAACACACAGTGATTAAAGATAAAGGGAGTAATTGATTACCAGGAGAATAGTCATTGGCAAGGTTCTTAATGGCATTCAAGAACTGATTGCTTGGATCTTGAGCTAATAATCCCATGCGGTCATCCCTATAGCAAGGAACCAGCACAGCAAATCCACTGTCTTCTTCTTCCTCCTCCTCATGACTCCGGAAACCAGGGGCGTGCGGCTCCAGCCACCCGACCGACCAGTCGGATTCATCGGATTCATATCCCGACAAGGAAACATCATCGGACGGCACCAACACATCGTACTCCTTATCAATCCTCCTTTCTTCCCTTCTGTTCCAGTTTTTCCTCTGAGCATCCGGACCCCTCACCGGCCAGAACATCACATTCTCCGGTTTCCCCGCCCCAAAATCCGGCAATGAATTTACAGAAGACCCTTTAGCTACTGAGCCTTTCTCCTTTCCACCCCACAACCACCATGAGAGGCGAGAAAAAGCAACATCCATTACTTCAATAGAGACAGTAAAAATTCAAGCCCCTAAGATAGGAGGAAAATCTATTCTGTTAAATTAAAGTGGGTCGGCGCACAGATTCAACAAATAAACTAAATAAAATTCAATAATCCATTGGAACAGGAAAAATCCTGCCGAATCCGCTTCCTTACCAAATTAAGCAAAATTTCTCACAAATTTGATTTGAAGCTAACAGAAAACCGATCCTCCTCAAGCCCAACACTTATTTTTCAGGAAAGTAAAAGCTTTTCCCGCATATTTTGACGTTAATAAGTGATTAAATGGAAAACTGCATTGGAAAGCAGCGAAAGGAGAGATCACCGGAGTTTTGGCCGGTGAATGAATTACACCGGAAATGAAAGAAAACTCCGATGGAGTAGAAGCTGCTACTGAAAGGACCGGGCTTGCACCTCCATAAACTCCATTTTCTGATTCTCTCTCTCTCTGATTTCCAAATCTTTCAGAACCTCCCACACTCGCAGGCACACGCTCCTGCTGCAGTTAGGATAGCTTTCTGGCGGGGCCAAGATTTATAGGAAAGTGATAGGGCGAGAATTACATTTCGACTCCCAAAGTTTGTCTTATTTCCAAGTGCATACCTACTGGGTGAAAAATATAGGGAACTACAAATAACAAACAACAAGATATTGCTTTTAAAATTAGTTCCAAGATACGGAGTATGAAGATATACGAATATAAAACTTCACAATTGAAAACGGTTAGGTCTCGGGTTCAAATCCCGGCATCTGCGATGGGGGTTACTGTGCTGAAAAATGCATAGGGCTTCTGCAAGTACCGGAGACAGAACCTCACTCTCTATTTGTCAGATTGTGATTATAGTGCAATTTACATCCTCCCATCATGCCGTCCGATCGGTGTTGGGGGCGCTCAGGAATGGGGTCAACCTTTCACAATTTAAAACGGTTCTTGTAATTGGCTGATTGGTATGGTGGCTGTGTGTTTGGTAAAATACTAAAATATACTCCTTATGTTCCTCGTAAGCCAGTTTTGAACTCTTCCTTTTTTCCTTTATAGGTTTGATGAGTTTGGTAGCTTGTTTGGCTCCAACTTAGGAGAAACTTAAGAACATCTCCAATGCTATAATGTGCATAGTGCACATGTGGTATGAGTGATAGCCACATAAATATTAGCAAATAAATTATCTCTCTCCTTATTCGAATGATTTTATACAATCTTGGTAAGTTTTTCCCTACAATGTCAACAACAATGTCAACATCTAGACGGTCTCCTTGACATTGTAGAGAAAAACTTACCAAAACTGTATAAAATCATTCAAATAAGGAGAGAAAGAATTTATTTACTAATATTTATGTGGCTATCTCTCATACCACGTGTGCACCGTGCGCATTTTACCATTCGAGATGCTCTAAGTTTTAAATGAGTTTTTAATTTTTTTTGAATTCTGATTTTGTAATTTATTTATACTCATTTGATATTAGTGTAATACTAAATTTAAAATGTCATATTCATACATATTTCAAAAATATAATATTACAATAGGAGTCTTATTCGTTGATAAGGAATCATTGTTGCTATTGATCTCAAATGAGCTTTATATTAAACTCAAATGAGTATACGCCTAAAAAATGAACATACAAAAATGAAGATTGACTGATTGAGCACATTATAAATGAGTTTTATGTTAAACTCAAATGAGTATAACACCCAAAAGGAATGAGCACACACAAATCAATTTTTTAATTTTTTGATACTCAATTTGTAAGTTATGTATGCTCATTGGATATTGTTTTATATTCATTTTAAAAGGTTGCACATTTCAAACATATCACTCTACATCACATTAGATTCACATATTGAATTTTAATTGAAATTGACTATAGACATAATTTAAGACTTTAATAATTAACAGAAAAAAAATCAATAAACAGAAAGTGATATATAAGGAATGAAACAGAGATCGCTGATATTCAGTGTCAGGCTCCTAATAGGTAGAACCAATTTAACATGTTCAAAAACTCCCATCATAATATCTAGCTAGTATTATTGGTAATAGTGACGGAGATAGCTAGTAATTTATCTTACGGAGTATAAGTTTCCTATTTTAACCTAGTTTACACACATTCTATAAGTAATTATGAGTTATTTCCGGGAGAGGGGTACTTTCTAAACTTATTTTCCAAAATAGGGTACTTCTAAACTTATTTCCCGAATAGGGGTACTTTTTCCTTGTCAGCGTGCCATGTCATCATTCAAGTCAAATGCCACTTCCACATCATTTACCTGTCACATCAAAGGTCCATGTCATCCAATGTATCATTTAAAAATTAAAAGAAAACTGAGGTGAAGGGGATTCGAACCCACACACATGCAATTGAAATTTTGAATCTTCAACCACTAGACCATCAGAGCCACTTGATACAATAACGTATTTGGACATAGTTGTATTCATATTAAGCTGGGCTTGTTTAAGTATTATAATTATTTCTATTATTATTATTATTATTATTGTTGTTGTTGTTGTTGTTGTTGTTGTTGTAGATACTATAATTTTTATTACTGTTGTTATTATTACTATAATTTTTTTTCTGACTATTATTATTTTTATTATGATTATTATTACAATTATTATTATTATTATTATTATTATTATGATTATTATTATCATTATTATTATTATTATTATTATTATTATTATTATTATTATTATCATTATTATTATTATTATTATTATTATTATTATTATTATTATTATTATTATTATTATTATTATTATTATTATTATTATTATTATTATTATTATTATTATTATTATTATTATTATTATTATTATTATTATTATTATTATTATTATTATTATTATTATTATTATTATTATTATTATTATTATTATTATTATTATTATTATTATTATTATTATTATTATTATTATTATTATTATTATTATTATTATTATTATTATTATTATTATTATTATTATTATTATTATTATTATTATTATTATTATTATTATTATTATTATTATTATTATTATTATTATTATTATTATTATTATTATTATTATTATTATTATTATTATTATTATTATTATTATTATTATTATTATTATTATTATTATTATTATTATTATTATTATTATTATTATTATTATTATTATTATTATTATTATTATTATTATTATTATTATTATTATTATTATTATTATTATTATATTATTATTATTATTATTATTATTATTATTATTATTATTGTTACTATTTCAATTCTTGTTGTTACTAATGATAATCATAATAATAATAACAACAACAATAATGATTATAATAAGATAGTTGAATATGGACAGAGAGTGTAAAAATATGAAAGAGAAGATAAAAATAGATAAATTAAGATAGTTGAATATTTTATAATGGGTAAACTTACGAAGTGTATGAAACTTTCAAATACAGTCAAAAAGGAAAGTCTGGGAACTTTTAAATACGGATGGAGTAATAATAATAATAATAACAATAATAATAACAGCAATAACAAAATAATAATAATAATAATAATAATAATAATAATAAAATAATAATAACAGTAACTAAAATAATAATAGTAATAATAACAACCGTAATAATTATAGTATCTCCAATTAGAATAACAATATTATAATAATTCAACAAGTCTGAAACAATATGAATAGAAGTATATGTAAATACAAGATTCGGACAAGATGTCAGTGTTGTCTGGTGGTGGAGAGTTAGAAATTTCAATGAGTGATTGTGGGTTCGAATCCCCTTGACCTCCAATTTTGTTATTTTTAAGTGATACATAGGATTACATGGACTTGTGGATTTGACTTGGAAGATGACGTGGCGGATTTGACTTGAATGATGACGTGGCGGGTTTGACTTGAATGATGACGTGGCACGCTGACAAGGAAAAAGTACCCCTATTCGGGAAATAAGTTTAGAAGTATCCTATTTCGGGAAATAAGTTTAGAAAGTACCCCTACTCAGGAAATAACTCAACTAATTATACTAGTGGCAATGTGGCATAGTCGGGAGAAAACGGTGAGTGAGACTGTAAAAGGAATTTTCGAATATATTTTGTACACATAAACGAATTGCTTTTACCGAATGGTTGGCACAGGCTACTTCCATTATCATTAGCTATGTAGTAGTAGAAATAAGAACTTCAAATGTTAGTCTTATTTATAAAAAAAATGTTGAAAGCGATCTATCTCTTTATATTTATAAATTTGGTCACCATATGATAACTTTTTAAGTACATACTGCCTATATGTGTAGCACACCCCATGGATGATCAGCTTAGCAGCATCAATACATTATCAAAGTAGGAGTAGACAACTTTTTCACAAAAGCACAAAAATAAGTCAAATGCGAATAACTTGATAAAGTCCAAATAAAATTCTATGAAGAAGATTTTTTTTTTGCAAAATGACCTCTCGCGTAGTGGTAAATACTTTCCTTATTCTTGCACTTTCTAGTTTCTACACATTCAACTTATATCTTACTTTTCATCTTGAATTGCTAAAGTTAGTGGAAAGCAAGCTTCACAAAGACTCCATCAACTCTCTGCACAAAGAGAAGAAATTTGATGTAACAATCTCTTTTTGAATATTACTTTAGAGAAGTGGAAAGCAATCATCATGCACGTATGATGCATGTCATGCAATGAAGAAAGGGTACACCGTACACACAATAATAAACAATAAATGTATGAATGTATCATAGATTAAAGAAACCAATCATATTCATCACCAGTTATATTCATATAAGAGAAGCAATACCCTACAAAGTGGTCGTATGTTTAGAGAAAATATAGAAGAAAATCCATATAACTCAGATTTTGAAAATGTAAAATGAGAGTAATAATTTAACATTTTTTTTTTCAAAAAATAAATTTCTGATATACTAATAAATAAGATGTAGTAAAAGTAGAGAATGTGAATAATGTAGAATAACACGTTGCACTTATTTAAAAACGGGGTAGTATAACATAATGGCAAGATCATGTAAGTGTAAAAATGAACATAAATTACCACGATTAAAGTTAGTTGTACATTTAAGGGGTCAAATTTTTACAAACAACCATTCTTTTAGTTATAGATATTCTATTTTATTCTAAATAGGCATGGCATGTGGCTGTTTGACGAAAGTGCGTGACCTTATCTATTTCTGAGTTACATACATGAGATAATAAAACATCTAGGAACACCGAACACAGGGAAATGTCAAGTGAGCTAACTTAAGTGCGTCTTTGAATTTAGGTTACGATGGTTATTCTCCTTTGAGGCTTTGCATGATACTAAGTGAGTGTTAGTTTCAGTGTTTGTAACAATTGAAAAAATGTTTTTCAGCTTCTAGTTTAAAAAAAGTTGAAATTGGTGTTTTCAAATACCTGCTAGGGATGGCCTCGGGCCGGTTCGGGCCCGGTTCGGGTCTGGGCCCGGTCAGGCCTCAGGTCTGTTTTGTTGGGCCCGAGCCCGAACCGGTGGCCACCGGTTCCGGATCTTGTTCCGGGCCGGACCGGGACACCCGGTTAGTTTATGTTTTTTCCTTTTCTTTTCTCCCCCCACCCCCCCAAACCCCCCAAACCGGTCCTAAACATCAAGCCCAACTCAATAAAGCCCAAAAAAATGAAAAAAAAAACAGTTTTTGGCCTAGACCCGGGCCCGACCCGGCCGGTTCGCCAAAAACTGTAACCGAGCCCGGAACCACCCAAGCCCTCGGGCCTAGGCCCAAACCGGACCCGGACCCGGAAAATCGGGCCGGTCCCACACAGTAGCGGGCCGGGCCGGTTCCCGGGCCGGGCGGCCCGAACCGAGGCCATCCCTAATACCTGTTTATGCTTAAAAAAACATTTAAAAGCTAAAAATTGGAAGCTGGTATATAAATGCTTCTAACTAACCTGGGTATTTTGTAATTTTATCAATTCAAGACCTAAAAGATAGATGAATTATCAATTCAGAGCTTGAAAGATGAAATGTATCGGTATATGATCCGAATGATGGAAAACTATCAATCTAGGACCTGACATTTTATAAGTTTTTATTTATTAATTTTTTATTAATTAATTCTATTGCTAGTTTTTTATAAACTTTTCTTCACAAAAGTTTAATTATATTTATTAGTTGCATAAAACTAAATAATATTTAAAAACATTAAAATAGAAATAATAATAAAATTCACGACAACTTGGGTCCCGGATTGATAATTTTCAATCATTCAGGTCCTAAATTGATAGTTTTCCATCATTCGAGTCTTATATTGACACTTTTCTTCTATGAGGTTTCGCATTGATAATTCATCTATCTTTCAAGTCTTGATTCGATAAAATTCCCAAAAGGTATCTCTTGAAAGCATTACCAAAATAATCCTTTATCGGGTCATACAACTTTTGTAAAGATACTTTCGTAAAGAAAACAAAATTGTTTCTACATATAGGGTTCAATCCAAAATAACCTTTACAACATCATAATCAGAGGAAAGTAGAACAAATCTAGTACTTCCTATTTCCTAAAGCACTTGTTAATCATAAACTGAGCTTCAATGTGCCACTATTGGCTCTGCTCTCACCACAGTTAATAACAAAATTATGGTTTCCAAGTTCAAGTTTCCAGTTAACGCTCAAAAATTTCCTTAACATGTAAGATGACATGGAATAATTACATCGCTCATCAAAAAAAGGAAATTTTAGAGTCATGCACCCAGCCAAATTTGAAAATGATATGTCCTCTACAATCAATCCAGTTAGATTACATCTTATTTACAATGGTCAAAAGCCCTGGAACCCTGCATAAACAAAGGGGGAAAACATCACGAAAAAACGGAACAATTTATATATTCTGTGTGAACTATGAGATTCTAGTTGACATTGGGAAGAGTAGAGAGACACTTATTTACAAGACTTGCTTCACCCTTACGTTATATCTTTATCACTTTTCACAAAGTTTCTGTACAGGAAAACATATTCTCAATCTAGTACAACAGTTGCAGAGTATTTATTTACTATGTTTAATAATAATACACACAAAGACAAGCAGGTACCTCAACTTCTCCAGACCACCTACCAAACCGGGCACATGTTAGGGATCTACCTATATTAGGAATTGGGCCTAATAGACTGATAGGAATTGGGCCTATTAGAGCAAGAATAATAATAAGTGTATTAGACTAGTATAAATAGAAGGAAGGCTGGGAAGGGAAAGCAGGCTTTTGGACGTATTATCTGGGACTTGGGAAGATCGAGACCTTTTCTCTTTCTTTGGGGGGCTTCGGCTCAATTGGGGGCTTCGGCCTTGGATTTCTGTACTGTTCATTTTCTTCTCTAATAAAATCAGTTTGATTTCTTGTTCTCTTTCTGTAATTTGTTGTGGAATTCTGGAGGTTTCTATCATTGGTATAGAAGCGAGTCGTTCGCTGGATGAGTTACACGCTCGCAAGGATGGAAAGACGAATCAACAAAGTTGAGGAAAATTTGGTAGAATTTGGAAGGAATATGGATAGAAGTCTGCGGAAGTTCCAGACGGATATGGAGGCAAATCTGGCTGTGATGGAAGCCGCGATACTAGCTAGCATCGCAGATGTGCAGAACAGACTTCAAAGTCGGTCGCGAAACCGATCGCATGTGTCACAATCATCACATCGCGACTCTCACCATCACACGCGAAAGTCAGCGAATCCAGAAGAATCCAAAGAGAGAAGGCATCACAGAAAATCTGACGACCGAACGAGGGACAGTAGGCGTCATCCGCTATCGCGAGCAGAGTCGCGATCTGTTTCTTATCAGAGTCCGCAGTCGCGAACTTCGCATCAATCTTCGCATAGTTCTTGGCACCGCTCTTCGCGTACCTCTTCTCATCGCTCTTCTCATAGCTCTTCGCATCATCATTCACAGAATTCTTCACCGGCTATCAGTTCGCGTCCAAGAAAGACAGGAGTGAGAGAAGAATCTTCACCTTTGTCGCTGAGCTATTCTTTCAGTTCACATGCTTCTTCACTTGCGGACTCTCACCGCTCGTCAGCACACAGATCATCATCGCTTGTGGTTCCACACCGTTCACAAGGGTCATCGGCTTCAAGAACTTTTGACATAGGCGCATTAGAAAAAGAATTCCAGGGGACCCCACCAACAAGAATGAACACAGAATTAAACCTGGTGGTCCCTTCAGTTACAGAATCAGACTCTGAAGAGGAGGTTAATCCATCTATGAGATTTTCTTCAGACAATAAGGAAGGTTTAGAAATACTTAAACCAATTCAATGTTTACCAGATAATAGTTTGGAAGGACTGAATAAGATTGATTGTTTCACATTTGATGTTGTTACTTCTATAAAGCATATTCAGAAGGAGTTGAGCGTGCAAATTATGGGGAAGTCAAGTCCTATATTTCAAGGGAAGGAGGTATTTCTTGTAACTGATGCGATTAGAGGGATAAAATGGTTGATCCATTTGGGACAATCTGAAGGTATTATCCTTTTCCTTACAACTCTGGACAGAGGATTGCAGAGGGGAATGGAGGGTTATTCTTTTCCTGTCATAGAAGTTTTTTGTTTTTGGAAAAATCGCAAAGGATGCTGCTACCTCAATTTGGATTCTATGCTTCATGATTCCTCCAACCTGAAGAATAGCAGCAAAGATTTGAGTTCTTTTAGAAAAAACGAACTTCCCTCATCTGACAAGAAACGATGGAACCAAATAAGTAGGGCTGATGTACTTGATGATGCAGGAGCTGATTTTGTATTCTCAGCCTCAAAGTGTTGCTTGGTTTATGTGTTTCTTTATAGTAGCAAAGATTGTACCATTTTGAAAATGGACTCTCCTTTTGAGAAATGTGCAGTGGCAGAGAGTTTTTGGTGGGGGATTTCTAGGGAAGTGGTAGGGTGGCATTATGTTGGGTGTACTCAAAGTGCAGCAGTGGATGACATTGCATTATATTACTGAAAAGCATGATAGAACCACAGAAATTTGATGTCAAGCCTAACTCAAAGGGAGAAAAGTCAAATGGAGTTGAGCAGGTTAAAAGGGATGAGAATCCTGATGTTCAGGACATGAATATAAATTCTGCTGTTGTTGTAATGGATATACCTCAGGAAAGAATGAAAATATGGTTGGCTATTGAAGGCCTGAAGACTAAGAAAGTGAAAGATACTTCACCAGAAACATTCTATGCTGCAGAAACATCTCAGAGATGTGAAGATCTAATACGGAAGCTCTTTGCTCGGAAACCAGTGAGATATTGGGAAGGTAGAAGTGCAAGGAAGAAGAAGGGGAAAAAGATCTTGGCTGTCTCCTACCGCCCACCTTGAGGGCAAGGTGGATGTTTAGGGAGGGAGTATTGTTAGGGATCTACCTATATTAGGAATTGGGCCTAATAGACTGATAGGAATTGGGCCTATTAGAGCAAGAATAATAATAAGTGTATTAGACTACTATAAATAGAAGGAAGGCTGGGAAGGGAAAGCAGGCTTTTGGACGTAGACTTGGGAAGATCGAGAGCTTTTCTCTTTCTTTGGGGGGCTTCGGCTCAATTGGGGGCTTCGGCCTTGGATTTCTGTACTGTTCATCTTCTTCTCTAATAAAATCCGTTTGATTTCTTGTTCTCTTTCTGTAATTTGTTGTGGAATTCTGACCTGCAGTAAAACACAGGGTCAATAAGAGCCAGACAATGATTTAATTTTCAAGGTTTTGGAAAAGAAAATGTTCCAGTTTTGGTTCCAAGACTATCAATTCAATTTCACATCAGACCCACGAGTTCCATTTGTTCCACTTTTAATGGACACGTATTTCTTGCTCCTGATCACTTATCTAGCAATAACTTAATAAAAATTGTAATCGCCGGATTAATGATTCAAAGGACCAAAGGTTGCACGAAATCCAATGTCGTGCACAAGGCTAAGAAACTAAGGCCATGCACCAAAACTGAAAATGACCCATATTCATACTACAAAGATGTAAACATTGTTTTAAAACATTCCTGTAATCCTTGTGGTTTAAAGCATGAATTTCTATTTATTTATATTTTCATTCATCGGGGGGGGGGGGGGGGGGGGTAATACCCGACATAATTCTGACACAAGTTTTCATGTGATGTTGATTGTAGAATAAGCTTTTGTACTTGCGATTTGACTGATAAACCATGATCGGATTCACGGATCTCTCCAGAAATCAAGGTGCTATGGCCCGCCCAACACATGCTGTGCAGAGCTGATAGGTGGAGGGGAAGTAGAGAAATCACGCCCGGTGAGCTTGTTGCTCATTCTAGCCATTACAGCTACAACACACTCATTCAGAACCTCATTGGCATCTCCAAGTTGGCCAACTGCCTGCATTAAACAACAAAAAGTTACATATAGCAGTGTGTAGCGTAGACATTTGAGAAACTTCATAAGGATAAGTAGAGAAACTTCTCGAAGTGCATGTACATATGTATATATTATATCTATGCCACCTGAAGCAATTCCTTCTCCCTGGCACCTCTTTGTGGTTGAAATAGCTCATTGGAAGCAGATTCCTCACTGTTGACTGCAGCAGGGGTGTGCAATGTAGACATTTGAGGAACTTCATTGAAGTTGAAAAGCCGCCAGTTTATAATTGGAACTTGGAAGGTTTATTTCCTCACCAAAATTGAAAAGAAGTGCTCTTCTCTTCATTAATCAATTTACTCTTGTGTGTCTTCAGAACATTCATTCACCTCAACTGAGACATTAAATTAAAAGTATTGAAGGAAAACAAATAATTTACCTCCATCATAGCCAGGTAAGAAAAGAAAAGAGAGAGGAGTGGGGTTGCAGATGCAAACCAATGCAACAAGCTCTGTAGCCAAACATTTTCTTGCTCTGTCAACATATTCACGCGCTTCATCATACTGGAAGAGAATGTGGAATAAAAGTTGAATACCGGCCTCAAAAGTCAAAGAGCCCATTTGGTAATATACCCAAATCGGCTGTATTGGCTGATTTATGAAGTTCTGGGTGAAGTGGCTTAATTGGTTGATTCTGCTGATTTATGAAAAATATATTTAAAATAAATTTTATTAACAAAAAAAATAAAGAAAAAAATAAATGAAAAAACAACTAAAATGATCTTCTACGGTAACTTTAGCCGATACAACCAGAAAAGTAACTTCAACCTTACTTTTTCTTATTATTACACAACTCAACGCACGAAATCAAAAGTTACGTTTTGGTGAAAAAGTTGGTTGATAAGCCTGATAAACCGAAAAACAGGGTCACCAAACGGACTAAAACTAATATAGATCATCAATCAAGAATACCTTTCCCCTGCAAACAAGTAGAACAGCCCTTAAATATGCTCCACTACTATATCCATCACAACTAGTAGTAGCATTTCCAGACACTCGAAGTTTAGTTTCATCACCATCATCAAGACGAGACACATATTCTGACATCTGATCCCATTCACCCATGTTCCAAGCAGCACTTGCAGCCTGGATGAATATAGTAAGAACTTTCCTGATTTCCTAACATATTTTATACAACATTTACATTAAAGTTAAATGCAAACCATTGGCGCCATTTCCAATCGAGCAGCTGATTCAGCTGAAGTCCAGTATTCCTTGCAAAGATTGTTAAGCTCTTCCCATCGTACTAAAGCAGCAAGGCACCACATTCTTCCTAATAGAAACACATCGGCGAAATCCCATCATCATGACAATTTGAACAAATAGAACGAAAACATCAACAAACTAGGGTCAATTGAATAGTAAAAATTAGTTAACACTGCATCTCATGCAAAAACTATAACATAATTACAAGTTTTAGACCTTTAGGCAGCCTTCTGAAGGAATGAGTTGAAAATTCTAAAACCTTCACATTATAGATTTTTTTACTTGAGTGGAAAATATCGCATGAGAGCAATTTTTGTTGAGAGTCATGTGACTCACATTCTGCTACAATTTCATATATTAAAATCAAGGTAGATTCTATGGTACCCATAAGGTACCATACCTTTGTCCAAATGGACCAATGAAAATGTAGCAGTTGAATTATTTAAATCTAAATTAAAAATGATAAAGTAATGTAGTCCAATCAAATGAATGGTAGGTATGGTACCCCATTTTTTAGGAGGGTACCGGAGTAATCAATCCCCGTATCATGGAACATGAGAGTAATAACAATATGGAAAAAATGAACTTGAAAATTGCAACAGAGCTGAAAGTCCATTCCAGAGCATAAAGCTAATTAAGGAAGAAATCAGGAGAAAAGATGGGCGAGAATAAGTTGAACATAACAAGAAACTAAAACCATTAAAGAATAATTCTAGAATAGTTACTTTCCAGGCATCACAAAGTACATACAAGTGGGAGGAGATGTTTTTCTCACGTCTGAGACTGTTTAACACAAAAATCATATACTTAAAAGCCCAGTGAATGGGTAAAAATCCAGAAAGAATGTGCACAAGTTAAACTCTTCTCAAGGAGCAAACATGAAATGCCTGTCAAAGGTAAGTCAAATAACTCAAGTAATCATGTTTCCAGCTAAGACCTATTGAATGAGATATAATATGAGATGGGAGAATAAAAAGTATGAATAAACCAAAATGGAAGGCAACAGCAGCAGCAGAAACTTAAAAAATCAACAACACAGCACGGGCATTGGCATGCAGAATCGAAGAGTTACAAAGCTGGAATTCATGTTTGGATGAAAGTCAGATTCAAGTGTGAATAAGTGGATCATCCATCTAACTAAAACATATGAAAGGAATAAGAAGTAAAGATGTCACATTTAATAGCTTTATATAGTGCTTAATTGTTTTTATAGCTTTCCGGTGTGGGACAAATGCTTTAACACACCCCTCAGTCCGAACCGGGCTGGACAATATCGGGGTTTATAAATGGTCCAAACAAGCTCTTAACAAGCTACCCTTAATCATGGGTACTAAACAAGTAGTCAAACCACAACCGAACTTGGCTTTGATAACATGTGAAGACTCGGGGTTCCATCCTAAAAGGTCAACCTAATAAGAGGAGGAGTCCGGATCTTAATATAACACTTTATTACTTTATAAATTTCCGGTGTGGGACTTCAACACCCCTCCTCATGACTAGACACTTCGCCCGGATCATGTCGTCATTCATTTTTTTGTCGGTTTGTCATTGTCATTTTTTTTAATTGTGTCATCATTTTTCACAGGGGCCTACACCATGGATCGATTTGGCTTTAGTACCATGTTAAGACTTGGGGCTCCATCCTAAAAGGTCAACGCTGATAGGAGGATTAGCCCAAAGTCTCATATAGTGTTTTATTATTTTATAGATTTCCGGTGTGGGACAAATACTTAACATCAAAACAAACGTGTCATTTTTTAACGGGAACCTTAAGCCGGGACATAGGTCGTATTTCCTAAACAAGGGTTAACTATATTAGCTTTTAGCTTTCTGTTTCCTATTATTATTAGGGGTTTTGTGTTTACTATATAAGGGGGCTTTAGCATCAATTAATTCTAGTGTACTCACATTCTTTGTTTCACTCTTGAAATAATAATGGATCCTGAGTTTCATCTTTCAATTGTTTCTAGTACACCTTTGTTCTCTAGATCTTGACCTTGGACAATATCATATACGAGTGCTGTTGACAGCTAGCTAACTATCATCAAGGGTCAACTAGGTCAGCTATACTCACAATTAGAAAAAAATGTTGAAGGAAACACTCACACACACTGACACGAACAAGTAGGTAGACAAACCTTGAAGTTGAACCTAGCAAGAG
>CAMAPF010001402.1:0-21434 GCA_945859915.1 Cuscuta epithymum | reverse complement strand
AACAAGGCTGAAAAGCCCTCTAAAATTCGTGCTAGGCACTCTCTCTAAGCTCCCCCCCCCCCCGAAAACGGGCTATTTAAATAGGAAAAACGGAACAAATTCGGGCGAAATTAGGATTCCAGGGGCAACGCACGGGACCAACGCACGGCGTGCGTCCCCCGGTGCGTCCGGAGCATAGCCGCGTAGAAATATGGAACGCACGGCGTGCGTCCCCCAACGCACGGCCGTGCGTTGCTGGCAGTAGGTTCTTTGCTTTCTCACCTCAGACGCACGGTCGTGCGTTCCCCTACGCACGGCGTGCGTAAAACTTCAGAATTTGACAAAACTTCTTTCATGAAAGTTGTAGATAATGAAGTCATCTATCCACCCCAACTTGCCGAATGTGATTTTAATCATCCAATCAAGAAATATGATCAAAACGGTGGAAGGTGTCATTCTAAAATCGCAGCAGGGATCATCTGACTTCATCGTCTGTTTTCACCTTCTTCCTCTCAGATTCTCGCAAAGGTGTCTTCATATGATTTGTATCCCTTGAATTTAGATTTCAAATGAAACTGGAATCTTGTCCATTGGTTGTTTCTACAAAGAGATATGCTTGAACGATTGACAGAAGGTCATCCTGATCGTCGTTTTCAAGCTTCATTCATCTTCTTTTGACCCCGTAGCCAATCCTAGAGCTCTTTTTCCTTCAAATCTTCATCATGAATCTTCCGGTGACCTCCAAATCTATCATATCATTCTCAAATGCTTCTCAAATCATCCCGATTGTTCCTCAAGTGCCGGTGACGGGCTCAAATTCCCTGATTTTGACTACAAACAACACAAAACTCGAACCAACGCCCGGTAAACATAACTTGAGCTAAAATTGAGACTTGTAACACCTTAAAACTAGGAAAATCATCAAAAGCCGATCCCAACACGCATCAAATACGTGTCAAAATATGGACTTATCAAATTCCCCCACACTTAAGCCTTTGCTTGTCCTCAAGCAAACTGAACAACGGGACTTACGATAATCACCACACGGAATTCAAAATAATTAGCATGCACAAGTAGTTAAATGGATATTCATAGAACAGACAGACTAAACCAAGAAAATTCTTCCCTAAACTAGATCTTTGTACTCAAGCTAAACTATTTGACAAATTTATTCACAACATCCTCAAAGTAGTGACAACGTACACAAATAAACTAGCTATTGATTAGAAGGACTTGTGAAGGTGGTGGTGAATGGTCAATGGATAATCAAAATCAGTCCCTTTCTTTTGAGAGATTGGAATATTCTAACAAAGACTCAATGCATTCAGGAACTTCAGGGCTATTCTTAGGATCAAGGAACTCAGTAGGCCACAATTTAGGAACAATCATTTAAACCTATGCAAAGAGTAGACATGGTGTACAACTAAGCTAAACCGCTGCGGCACATTTGTGCTTTAACGTATACTTGAAGTACGCGGAGGACTAAAGCTAATTTTTAATAGCCTCCAAGTTCATTAATTTAAGTTTAGTTTTCCTTGTCATGTTGGCACGAGAACGCTGTTTCTTTCGAAAGATACCCAAGTCTCATCTTACGCTTTTTGACCGGGGCTCTCATTCCCTTTTTCGCAAAGTAAGAGGTCTAGCTATATTAATTTGTCACCTTTCGGATTCTCACTAGACATTACCCCATTCTAATATCGGCCTCACCAAGGAAAAAATAGCAATTAAAGTTCATTAATTCAAGTGAATCCATGCCTACAATGCAATCCTCGAAAGTATCACATTCCTAAAAAGTGTCTGCTCTTACCCTATTTGGGGCATAGGAACAATGCCAAAAATGGCTCCTACACAAAATTCCCTAAACTTAGCAAATTAATCCCCTAATTCCCTAAACATCAAGACTAAGTCAGAAATATTCACGGGTAAGGAACACATGCCATTTGGCTACGGAGCTCAATTAATCGGGTAACAATAAACGGCCAGGCTCAAAATAGCTTCTCCTAAAGGATTTTTTCAGGTGGGGTAGATGATTAATGGAAAATTCAATGGATGACTAATGCCTTCATCCTTTCAACAACTAGATTACCATGCAAGCAATTTAAGCCTAAACACTTTAAAGATGTTCTAAAAGCATAGTTAAAATGCTAGCCAGCTCACAAAGACACAGTTTAAAGAAAAATTTTCAAAAATTTTGACATGAATTTCCTTATGAATATACAACTAACACCTGCGCATGTTAACTCTAATAATCACATGTAAAAACTACTGCCCGAATGCCCAATTCACTCCCCCACACTTAAACTTTGACATCGTCCTCGATGACCAAAAATGCACTATGCACAAGGGGGTAAAGAGGAAAGGGTCACGCGTGCTCAACTTAGCTCAAGTCAATTATTACAAAAAGGCGATTAAAAGAGTCGCAGAAACTTCCCTAAGGCGCTGGTCGGTGCAGAACTAAACTGAGTCAAGTGATCCTCGGCACATCATCCCCAAAGCAAGACCCTGAGCTGCAAAAACAAAACATACAAACACAAAAACAAACCCAAAAAACACCCCAGATTTTTTTTTTTGGTTTTTTTTTCGGGGGTTTCTTATGCAACTTGAATCGTGTCCATTGGTTGTTCCTACAAAGAGATAAGCTTGAACGATTGACAGAAGGTCATTCTGATCGTCGTTTTCAAGCTTCATTCATCTTCTTTTGATCCCGAAGCCAATCTTAGAGCTCTTTTTCCTTCAAATCTTCATCATGAATCTTCCGGTGACCTCCAAATCTATCAAATCATTCTCAAATGCTTCTCAAATCATCCCGATTGTTCCTCAAGTGCCGGTGACGGGCTCAAATTCCCTGATTTTAACTACAAACAACACAAAACTCGAACCAACGCCCGGTAAACATAACTTGAGCTAAAATTGAGACTTGTAACACCTTAAAACTAGGAAAATCATCAAAAGCCGATCCCAACACGCATCAAATACGTGTCAAAATACGGACTTATCAATACTTTTACGAACTTTTTAGTAACTGTTATCTTTTAGTGACTGAAAAGATCTTAAAAGTAAAAGGTAGTAGTTGTTTGGTAAAAAGTTGACTGTTTGATTTAGTTTTGTTTGGTATAGAAGCTGTTGGGACTAATTAATGCTAGAAGCTATAGACTTCTTTCAGATGCTACTCCCTGTAGCATCTCAAAAAAGATCTTTTTATTTTTTGAAAAGCTCTTAAAAGTATCATACCAAACATACAACTTGGAACTTTTAAAGACTTTTTCAATAATACAAAAGCTAGAAGCTAGGGACTTATGTCTGGCAAACATAGCCTAATACTCCGCATATTTTTCATTTTAAGATTTTTTTCACTAGCAATTTCACCGTAAGATACACCGCCAGCGCCACATATTGTAAACAATTACTCCGTAATCCGTATATATCTTGGGTAGTAATAATGTTTCGCTATACATTTTATGACTTGCGAATCTGACCCCAAAATAATTATCCGACCCACTACCAACATTTTATAAATTAAAAAGCTAGGGAGGCTTACATACATTATCATGTCAAAAAACAACCTGCATAGATTATTACAGTAGAAAAAGTTGTTCCCCCAAACTAAAAACTGTTAACTTATTGCAAACAAATTCTGTACGGTTAACATATAGAGTCCCTACTCCCTACCCCAGGAGGGTGATTAGTACACAAATTGTTTCTATTGCTATTGTAACTATACAGGGGCATGAGCAACAGAGCGCCTGTGGAAAGTGAATTAATGCCCTATAAATAAATATTGGTCAGTCTGTAGTCTGTACAAATACATTATGGAAAAGAATGGAGCCCAACTCTACCTACATATCTATATGACTATATCACATGTATTACAAACCAGAGTAGAAATTGAATGCTAACAAAATATCAAATAAGAGAGCGATAATGACACCTAATATCAAAGTTTTAGGATCAATCTGCAGCGAACTATTGTCATCTAACCGTCCCGCATCCACAACTTCACTCCTTCCCGCTCTTGTGGCTGTTGAAACGTTTACTGGCATGGAACCTAAAGGTATAGTGGGAGTCAGCATGTATTGAATGCAAAGCTGTCTAAGATGTCATAATCAGGATCGAGGAAATTTTCAGTGGTTAGAGAAGAAAGAAGTACCCAAGAAAGTCAATTTTTTGTTTGGATTTACCCCAGAATTGCAAAGGAAACAATTGAGTTTGAACTCCATTTGGTAGAAAAAATGCAGAATAAATAGTTTTCTCATTTACTTTAGTTACTTATTTGGTTAAAAACAGTCTTACCATAGGCTTTTTATTTCGGATATTTAATCAAATATCAGTCATTTCAGAAAAAGTTCATTATTTGCAATTGAGCCAAAGATTCACCATTTGTTTGATTGGGAATAGGATGGAATAAAGCAAAATGGCTCACTAAACTATCTGCTCTTCTTTGTTATGAAGCAGCAGGCAGTTCATGCCATTTTCGATTTTCACCCGAGGTCATCCGGACAGTCTCTTTTTGCTTCAGTACAAGGGTAAGGCTACGTACATCAGTCATTTTAGAAAACCAGCCCTTACCAAACAGACCTTTATGTTCCACTATATTCCAGTTTTCCCAATAATTTTGTTATCAAACATTTCCCAAAGTTCCCAAGTACCCTTTATTGTTCCAAAAGATACTCTGCTTGACAGGCAGCAGAATAGGTCTCAAGTGACAAGTGTAGAGTGAGGCCTTGGCTGTTAACCAGGGCACTGAAGAACAAGAGATAAGTATACTTGACACACATCACTTACAGTCATATTTAGTCCAACCGATCCGTTGGTTTTCCAAATCATAGACGACAATCTTGTCTTTCAGAACAAGGTCTACACAAGCAATAATTCATGTTAGTAAAGACCAAAATAATTTAATCGTGTAGACATTTTGGAAGAACCATCTAACCCATTACTTGTTTTTGCATTCCATGAATACATTAGTAAGGAATATGTCTTTATAATTATTACCTCCTAATATAGTGATCCCTTGACCCTGCATTTTCTGAAACCCAATACACCACGCTGCAGCTCCATCCTACACACCCCAAATACAATACACATCAAGTGAGATGCAATAAATTACAAGAATACCTAAACCAGTACTCCAAAAATATTAACTTACAATTGAGTTTTGTTGTAAAAGGTAATCCTCAGGATTCAACATCATTGACGCACCACCACGAAAATTCAAACTGATGGAGGGAAATATATCAGAGACACTAGACGAGATCAAGTAACAGAGATTTCCCTTGGAGTCGAGAGGTTGTGTAGATGCAGAGACAATCTTGTTTATCTGTAGTTACCACAGTAAATGTTACTGCCTCTATTGAGGAAAAAACGAAGGTCTTTTCTTCTATTCATTACCTACCGCATTTATAAACGGGTAATAAGCGCCCTCAGCAAGGTATGCCAAAGTTGTTCCAGAATCTATTATCGTCCCTTGGTTGTTTGATGTTGAGAATACTTGCGGGTTAATGGTCAAAGGCTGACCTTGTATAGAAATACTTTCCAAATTCAAATTGTAATGCAGCCTGGTGGTGCAAAGAGTAACACTGTGTCAGGAGAGTGAAATGCTTTTGTTTATTCATATACAAAGTATAAAGTAAAAATAAAAAATAAAAAATGATAATAATAATAACAATTAAAGCAGCAACAATGTTTTTTTAGGTCAGTACTCAGTAGTACAGAACTAGAGAGATATATAATCTGTCATATCTGAAAGATGAATACTATCAATCCAAACCGTAAAAATATCATGACTTTAGGTACTTTTTTATTCTTATTGATTATAGTAACTTATTTATTGAATTTAATAACAAAAATAAAAATAAAAATAAATTCCATGATTTTTTTACTTTCAGGTAGACCACTTCAATCACTAAGATCCTAAATTGATGACTTTCATTTTAAACCTTTCTATTGATAGCCAACTTATTTTTCAAGTCTTGAATCGATATGTTAACTCCTAAGACCAAAAATAACTTTATAAATTCTCATGGTAATATTCACATAAAGACATAAAGAATCTTATGTTGAGGATTAGTTAAACTCATACAGACATGAAGAATCTTATGTTGAGGATTAGTTAAACTATTAAGACTTGAAAAAACTTACTGTGAAGGGATGAGCGGGGTGTAAACTAAACTTGGCTCCACAATTTGACCCAGCACCAATATCCCTCCCCCACCATGACCTCCCTTCAGGCAATGTGAGAACATGTTTGGTGTTACTCCCAGTGATGAAAGCTGTGAAATCACAGACATGCTTTGCTGCCCAAACCCAAAGATTCCATCAACTGCTCTGTCAGCCTTAGTTAAGTCTCCACTTTGCAAGGTACTGCATCTGTTACCCCCCAAAAACCCGAATAGAGAATTTGAAAATAAGAAAACTGAGTTTTTGTCACTTTTAGTCCTCCAACTATTGTCGATGTACGTTTGGTACCATCTTTGAATTTTCTAATTTATGGTCTTCTTGCTATTGTAAGAGTTACATTTTCGGTACTCATCTTTAAATCTTGCCTCACTAAGGGGAGATCCAAAAGTGTCACTTTTACCACAGTCCGAGGACTAAGAGCATAAAAGTCCAAAGAAGAATAAAAAATGACTCTACCATAGCTGCAGGACTAAAAGTGAAAAAGTTCGAAGAGAGTGCCGAAAATGTCATTGATACAATAGTGGAAGAACGAAAAGTGGCAAAAACTCAAATAAATCCATATAGTATGTACTCCCTACGTCCCGAAATAATCGTCCCGGTTTGACTTTCACACAGATTAAGAAAATGAATTTGACTGCACACTGTTTGGCAGGCACTGTAGCGACACTGTTTGGCACTGTAGTGACACTATTTGACACTGTAGCGACACTGTTTTGCACTGTTTGAGACTGTTTGGTATAATTTGTTTACCAAATAAGGAAGTTAAAGAAACGAGACAATTTTTTCGGGACGGACCGAAAAGGAAAGCGGGACAATTATTTCGGGACAGAGGGAGTTTAACTTTGGGCCATTTGCTTCAAATCATAACTTCTTACCCGAAAACAACTTGGGCTGTAGTGTTGGATGTTAATGAGTTTCCGACAACTGCATCGACATGGATTAGGTCTGATACATAATAGCCAGACGTTGCGCTACCATCCCCATACTGGAAGTTGTAGCTACATTGGTTATCTGTGGAGCATCCAGTGTCTGATGATTGTTCTCCAAGTCCACACCTTTGGTCGGAACATGAGATCACTGATGATGTTGGTGAACTTGACGGGTCAAAGAACTCCAATTGTATCTGTAACAACTAGTCAGTCAGTTGTCTGAATAGCAAAACAGAGAACTTGAAAATGCTTAGACTCTGTATGGTAACCTTATTATTCTTATAAACAGAATAAGCAGGATAATCAAAGTAAGCATAAAAAAGGTCTCATTTGATAGCAATTAGCTAATTCAGATAAAATTCAGGAGAATTAGCCATTTCAATCAATTAAGACTAACCAAAAGGGGCCTAAAGTAACATGACATACTTTTTTGGCTAAAACTGAAATTACCGAAGACTTATCAGTTATCATTTAAACACTTACCAAAAGGGAGTTTAAAAAGAAATTACCTGAAGTCCACTGGACAATGGGCAACCATTACAAGAATTGCAGCTGACCCATAAAACATCGCTGCCTGTATCTATTTGCACATAAAATTCTTTAGGTGGAGAGCCCAACTGAACTCTGGTGAAGTAAAGCCTGAACCATATAATATACTTAATTAATGATTAATTAGAATGCAAGACCAACGAATCAACTATTCAAATTCATAAGTAACCCTCACTTGAATTGCTAAAAAACTGTAGTTACTATAAAATGACTGAGAAATGAAAATTCCCATTAAAATACACACAAATTATGTATCCCAGTGAGTTCTGATTAGAGAGCTTCAGCAATAGGAACATAGGAATTACTAAAGTTTGAAAACTAAAGGAATGCAATTCAAGTAAGTGATTCTACTGTGCAATTATAAACTTGAATCTGGTGGAATCTTTGAAAGAAACTATGAACAAGAAGAAAACCCAGAAAATTGAGAAGGAAATGACAGGATTACCCCACGAGAAACGGATCGTAAGTGCCTTCAACAGGGAAATCAACGACGCCGCCGAGAGAACTCTGCAACATCCGGCCGTGCCGGACACGGTCCCGCTCTACGAGTTGACCCATTCCAACTCCGTGGCTCGTCGGAAATGCCCTCTCCAGAGAAAACCTCATAGCGCCTCCCTCAAGCACCCCCACCGCTGACACTAATAAACCGGAAAACAACGCCGCCACAACCACCAAATATCTTCCCGGCAGCATTCTTATCCACAACTCTTTCTCCATCGCGATATATATACGTTTTCGGTCTTTGGGTACAAAAATCTTTTACCGACAGGACTAAAACTGTTTATATATCTGTAGATTTAGCATCCGTAAGTATATCTTCGGCCTGTATAAATGCGTGTGTAGGAAGGAAAATAGATACACGCAATCGAATACTTCCTACCTGAGAATCTAGAAGATGAAGAGAAGAAGATCAAGGGAATCCACCCTGTGAAAAAGAAAAGTCCGCGAGATAACAACACCTCACCGACTTTCAAATTTATTGGCTTACCAGTTTACCTGTATGAAATTTTTACCGGAAAAGGTATGTTTTGAGTCATTTGACTCATTATCCTTGTGATCACATATTCACATATACAACCTTCTTCCATAATAGGCAACATTATAGTCAATATGTGGGAAAAGAAGACTCTCTTAGCAAGCTTGGTTTTCAGATTACAACATGCTGTATATGAAAATTCAATAAGATCTAGAATGTTAAAATGAAGACCAAAAAAATTAAGATACATTGGTCCTATTTAAAAACATTGTTTAATTTGTTGTCGATTATCTTTATTTTAATCATCTACTACCTCCGTCCCGAAAAGAAGTTCTTACTTTTCTTTTATAAATGTCGCAAAAAGAAGTTCTCATTTATGTAAAAGGAAACAACTTTTATACCAAAAGTCACAACTATCATTATTTTTTACCTACAATTTGTTTGATTTGACATAAAGTAAGGGTAAACTTGAAAAGTCAAAACAAAACTCTACCTAAAATAAATATGTGTGTAGGTCAAATCGAGAATTTATACGGTACTTTCATTTTACAATCAAACTTTAGACCTTTTTGTGTAAAAATACTATGGATTTTTTCCATGGTATGGGGGAAAAATAGGATTATTAACTTATTTTATCATAAATTATCATCAAATTCACAAATATATTCTATTCGTTGACTTTTATAAAAAAAAGACTCAAACTTCATCTTTTTCAACAGCTTTGCTTTTCTGTTTTGTTTTTTAAATTACACATTTTTATCAATACCTCAAAGATATAAGCAATACAAGATTATAAACTTAAAACTAGAAAGAATTGAACAAAATGAAATATTAATATGATTTTCTTCTTAAGATTTTCTAATTCATCCATTGAAGGTGTAATTGTGAGAAAAGTTGAAATGTGAGTCTTTTTTTAATAAAAGTGAAATTAAGAGATATATTTATGAATTTGATGATAGTTGGGAATATATTTAGTTAATAGTCCAAAAAAATACTATGCACATCTTTAGTGGGGATACTCCGTATTACGCAGTACTTGTTGTGTGTTGGCTTATAGATTTTTCGAACTTATCTACTCCGACCAAAATGAGGCACTCAATCACCCATCTAGAGCTTATTGTAATTTTCAGATCAAATAAGGTTGTTTACTATTTTCAATTCATCACTTAATCATTTTCCTAATTAACCAATGCACATTTACTATTTTCAATTCACATTTACTATTTTCAATTCATAAATTAAGCCATATCTTCATTCAAAAAAAAAATAAGCCATATCTTGTATTACAAGTAAACGATTTTGTACATCACTTTAGCCCTTGTACATAATTGCATAGTAATACAATATTCTTCTAGAAGGGCTTAAGTGATAGATTAAAAAGAATGCTATTATTTGCAATTCATCACTTAATCATTTGTCCATTAACCAAGGCTCAATAAAAGCAAAATTGTTGACATCCCTTGAATCTGATCACCCGCAACTGGCAGAATGGGTAAAGGTCGGTTCTCAAAGCAATTCTAGTGCACTCTCAAAAGCTCTACAACTTGAAAAAAGATTGGGGTACACACAATTTGTACACAAATTTTGTACACTTGTCTGTCCTAACAGACAAGTTGCCTGTCTCGGGATGAGTTTTCTGTCCCACAGACAACTTGTGGGACAGACAACTCATCTCGAGACAGACAATTTGTCTGTAAGGGACAGACAAGTGTACAAAATTTGTGTAGAAATTGTGTGTACCCCTAGCTCCACCCCTGCAACTTAGCATCCTCAACAAACATTTGTGAAGTACATAAAATATGTGTCTCATTCTTAGCATTTTGTATTTCCCTTTTGTTTAATCGTTTCAATGATTCGTTCATAACAAAACAAGCTACACGCTCAGAGGTACGAAATCTTATATGCAGTGTTTAACACAATTAATTCACATTACTAAGATTAACCGTGCATATCACATAACTTAATAATGTCATTACTCATAATAAATCGACATGTAATTACATACATAATTCCTTATTAGATATTCAAAAATAATTCAAAGTGTGGCATATATACCTTTACATAATTAATCTAGCAGAATCATATTTGACAGAATTGGGTGAATCATATTGGGACATAGTATGACAAATTAGAGCAGATCGTACATCGAGATTTACTTAAATGTTTAAGTCACTAAACACAATTATTAAGTCTTAATTAGCCATCGAGAACGGACCAAGACTCAAGACGCTAGATAAGGATGACTAGTCGGGACCAATTATTAAGTCTTAACTAGCATGTCGGGACTAGGGACTTCGCGAGCGAATCATATTTTTTAGCTTGGAGATACACGGCCCCTAAAAAGAGAACTTTCTGAAGTGCTAATTTGAATTCTAAAAATAGAACTCAATAGCATAGTGTTTCTAACTAGATTAATATAATACTTTACCACAAGTTTGTGGATTGGTAACACAAAAACAAATTATGATACCTAAGTCAAATCACAGAGTCTAAAGGTGGCTTGCAAAATTTTGATATCACAATTGGGTGGGTTTTCAATGAAATGAAAATCTTCATAAATTTTTATTTAACATAAAAATAATAAAGTACCTCATATAACAAACATATGACATACTAGAAAGTAAAAAATAACTACTAATAACAGAAATTGCACTAAATAGGAATAAAAAAGTTTTGGAATTCCAAAATAGGAGTATCATGTTTTTTGTTCCCTGAATAGGAATAATCTGCCAAGTTTGGAAGAAAATGTCATGTTTAAAAGCTTGTAATGCCAAACTTGGCAGAAATTTACTCCTATTCATACAATAAAAAACATGATACTCCTATTTTGGAATTTCAAAACGTTACTCCTATTTAGGGAATTCTCTCTACTAATAATCATCAAACTCAAATTCGATCAAACAAAGGCAAATAAGTCAAAACCATCAAATGAGTAATCCACTGAAGAGTTCTAGCTTCTGGGTTGTTCTTCTGCATTTCAAAATCATAATGATTGTAAATGGTCCGCTCTACTCAGCTCGATTGTTGATTGGACCTGACCGTCTATCATGTGGTCTAATACAACCTGACCATAAACGACTCATTGGCTGACCATTTTGTGAGCGGCCCACCCAAAGATCCATGGAACTCAATGCCCAAGAAAGAAATTACAAACGGTTGAAGTTGTTGGTTTTCTGGCTGACAATTTATGAAAAGTCGACCAATAAAACTATAAAAAGTTCAGGCTTCCCGGCTGTTTCTTTTGGTAATTGGTCTTTCAAGCAGAATTTAACTTGTTTAGGATTTTATCATCAACTGAAACAAACCAAATTTTGATTATACATGAACTTACCTTTTACCCCTTTTAGCCATGAATTAACCAAGGTCGTCGGTTACTCGGTTCAGTTAGAAATCATCGAATTTCAACTTGATCATGACGGTCATTTTACAATGTTTATCATGATCGTTTGGTCACTCCAAATACTATGGAATTCATGATTTGTTTAGCATGACGAAACACATATTTAGAATTAACATGAAGTACGAAACTTCATAGTTTTATCATCACATTCTTATTATTAAGAATTATAAGTACACTAAAAAACTAAATTAAACATAAAAATGTAGGTGTTGTCACTTTGTCACAAATACTACGTTTATTTATACAATTTCAACTCAACGACCAAATAGATTAAAACACATTCATCATAGTGAGCATCAAATGATTCAAAAGTAGAACACATTCTAGAAGTAACATGAATAATAAATACTATGTATATGCATATAAACAAGATTGAGTATGTTCGGGTATATCACGTAGGGGGTGATAATTCGAGTACTTGGATATCTTAAGGATCATATAAGTTCACTTTCCGAATTGATATTTCTCCCCTATGCCTGGGTTACAAGAAATTCAATCTAGGATAATTCTTAAGGACACTCTAGAATTTAGGCACAAGAACTAGAACCAAACTAGTCGAGTATATGGATTGTTATCTTTAATTTGAGTGCCAAAGTGATGAAGATATGTTGGATATTTTTCCTCTCCCTCCTCTGTACGAAATATGGTGGTATATATCCATATTCACCATCCTAGACAGTTGTAACACGATTAAGAATAACCGCAGCAGTTTTTGGGAAACTGCTGGAGACTGCCTAACCGTTCTAGAACTCGGTCTAGAACCACAGAGCTGGTCTACTGAAAGTTATACCTCGAGTTCTACCTCGAGTTCCACTAACGTAGACACTTTGGAACTAAACTAGTTCTTATATACAAGTGTGCACTCCACACCTACTAACTTGTATTAGATCATAGTTTTAATTCCCATTGGCACTCATGTCATTTCCAATTACACAAAACGGCCAGTGACACTAAAATCACCAACAATCCTCCCCCATTTTAGTGTAACCCATGAAATGACAAAACAAAGTTTACAAACCAAAACTTGCACATAAATGGAAATGTCGATACGATTGAATTTCCATCTTAGTATTTTACACATTCAAAATATTCGAGAATCAGGGCCGGGTGTCCTACGGATTGAACCCTTCAACCCATTTGAATACCTCAAGATAAAATACATACAAGTTTATATACTTAACTAGAATACAAACTTGACACAATTATAAAGCCGTGTGTCCTAATCCCATTCATGATCGTATAAAAGCCAAGTCCCAAGCTTTTTGAAATGCGGCTACACTTCATGATCATATAGGTAATTCCTTTACTCGTGTACCTGCTTACACTTTATCAAAGGAATTATTAAGAAATAAATTCAGCCTCCCTACTACAGGTCCGAACACACACCTTGGGATGATTTTCATTGTGTGTTCCAATCCATTAAGTGTGAGCTTTCCGCATTGAATTCAGCCTCTAACGTTGTATTAGAGGGAAATTGGGTGTCTCACCATTAAGGATTAAATGGACTTTAAACCCATCCCTATAACAGACTTGTGCACTAAGTCCCGGGCCAAACTTTTGGTCAAGTGGTCTGCCAAGTTATGTTGCGATCTTACAAATTCCACCGAAATCACACCATTCATGATTAGTTCTCTAATCATACTATGTCTAACACCTAAATGTCTAGACTTGCCATTATAAACATGACTATACGCCTTAGCCAAAGTGGCAGCACTATCACAATGGATAGAAATAGGTGCAATCGGCTTCCCCCACAATGGAATCTTAAAAATTAAATTTCTTAACCACTCCGCCTCTTTACCGGCGGTAGCCAACGCAACAAACTCAGATTCCATCGTTGAACTTGTGATACAAGTTTGCTTCTTGGATTCCCAAGAAATGGCACCTCCCCCAAGCAAAAATACCCAACCACTTGTAGAAGAGTGATCCTCTACATTGGATATCCAACTTGCATCTGAATATCCTTCTAATACCGAAGGATACTCAAAGTAACACAAACCATAATCCATGGTTCCCTTCAAATACTTGAACACTCTCTTCATTGCTTGCCAATGTTGAGTACTAGGATTACTAGTAAACCGGCTCAACCTACCCACGGAATAAGCAATATCCGGCCGAGTGCTTGTCATGGCATACATCAGACTACTGATAAGTCCGTATTTTGACACGCATTTGTTGTGTGTTGAGATCGGCTTTTGATGATTTTCCTATCTTTAAGGTGTTACAATTCTCAATTTTAGCTCAAGTTATGTTTACCGGGCATTGGTTCGAGTTTTGTGTTGTTTGTAGTCAAAATCAAGGAATTTGAGCCCGGTACCAGGCACTTGAGGAACAATCGGGATGCTTTGAGAAGCATTTGAGAATGATTTGATAGCTTTGGAGGTCACTGGAAGGTTTACGATGAAGATTTGATGACAAAAGAGCTCTAGGATTGGCCATGGAATCAAAAGAAGATGAATGAAGCTTGAAAACGACGATCAGAATGACCTTCTGTCAATCGTTCAAGCTTATCTCTTTGTAGGAACAACCAATGGACATGATTCAAGTTGCGTAAGAAATCCAACTTCAAGGGCAACAAATCATATGAAGACACCTTTGCGAGAATCTGAGAGGAAGAAGGTGAAAACAGACAACGAAGTCAGATGATCTCTGCTGCGATTTCAGAAAGACACCTTCCACCGTTTTGATCATATATCTTGATTGGATGATTCAAATCACATTCAGCAAGTTGTGGTGGATAGAGAACTTCATTATCTACAACTTTCATGAAGGAAGTTTTGTCATATTCGGAAGTTCTACGCACTCCGTGCGTAGGGGAACGCACGACCGTGCGTCTGAGGCGAGAAAGCAAAGAACCTACTGCCAGCAACGCACGGCCGTGCGTGGGGGGACGCACGCCGTGCGTTGCCAAATTTTGCGTTGCATTGCTCCGGACGCACTGGGGGACGCACTCTGTGCGTTGTCCCCGTGCGTTGCCCCTGGAATCCTAATTTCGCCCGAATTTGTTCCGTTTTTCCTATTTAAACAGCCTGTAAACCCCGTTTTCAAGGGGGGAGCTTAGAGAGAGTGCCTAGCACGAATTTTAGAGGGCTTTTCAGCCTTGTTCATCAATCTTTTGGGATTCTTTGTAAGTTCCACCTTTTTAATTAATGACAATTAATTCTTTTTATTCCAATTCTATTGATTCTTCAATTATGAATTGTGAGTAGTTTTAATTAGGGATTTGGGATTGATGAAGTTAATTTGTGTTTGAATAATTTAATTGATATATTTTGTAACCTAGAATCGCGACTAGAATTACAATTGCATGTAGAATAAATTAAGAGAGATCTAATTTGTTCTAGGACACATTCACACACACTTAATCGTTCGCTAAGAGATTAGTAGCGATTAAGGGGCCGTAAGCTCGCTCGTCTTGGCAATAATTTAGGATCCTGTCGCATGAGAGATCGGCCTGGTCCCCTAAATTATTGTACTCTACGCCGTGAGAGCGGTAAGAACTTAGTAATGATTAGCTAGGCTCAATTAAATTAATTTCATGTAATTAGACCTGATCTGCCAGAAATCTGGTTACCCCGGAATCGATCCCTGTTCCCTTCGTCATTAATTAGAAAGAACCCCCTAGTTTAATTGTTCGAATTAGTTTTATTTTCCAAACCAACCAATCTCGCACGACGCTTTTATTTTATTTTCTTTTTAATCGTTGAATTTAATTAATTCTTGATTTCCTTTTGCCCGTCCCTGTGGAGACGATACTCGTACTTACGCCACTATATTACAATCTTTTTAAGTGCGAGAAAACACACATCAACTACCAATGGCTTGAGAGTACTCAAGTTGTGATACCGCCTTTCCTTTATTAGGCATCAACTTCACACTAGGATCCATGGGAGTACCAACGGGTGAACAATCACTATAATTAAACCTTTTGAGAATATTCTCAACATAGTGAGCTTGTGTCAAAGCAATCCCTTTGTTTACCCGTTTAATCCTTATACCAAGGATCACATCCGCCTCCCCCATGTCGTTCATGGAAAACCTTGATGATAACAACCTTTTGGTTTCATCAACCTGATTTTGGTCAGTTCCAAAAATCAGCATGTCATCAACATAGAGACATATGATCACACTCACTCCGAATGCATCAAATCGGCTATAGACAAACTTGTCCGATTGGTTTAAACTAAAACCATTGGACAAAATAACTTCATCAAACTTTTGATGCCATTGTTTGGGTGCTTGTTTCAGCCCATACAATGATTTAACAAGTTTACAAACCTTATGCTCATTTCCCGGCATAACAAAACCTTCCGGTTGTTTCATGTAAACTTCCTCATCAAGATCACCATTTAAAAATGCCGTCTTGACATCCATCTGATGTATAATCAGATTGTGTATAGCCGTCAAAGCAATTAACAACCTAATGGCTGTAATTCGAGCAACCGGCGCATACGTGTCAAAATAGTCAATTCCGGGTTTTTGTCTAAAACCTTGAATGACCAACCGAGCCTTGAACCTGTCAACAGTTCCATCCACTTTCATCTTCTTTTTGAAGATCCATTTGCAACCTAGGGGTTTAGAACCCGGTGGCAAATCCGACAACACCCAAGTGTTGTTCTCCATAATTGATGACATTTCATCATCAATTGCCTCCTTCCAAAAGGCAACATCTCGGGATTCCATTGCCTCTTTAAAGGTCTTTGGATCATCCTCAACTTGGTAACAATATGAATATTGTACCCCCGCTTCGTCCCTTGAACCTTCCACTAAGTACAAGTGAAAATCAAGACCAAAGTCTTCCACGATGCGGCCTCGTTTCCTTTTCCTTATTTGTGGTGCTTCGGGATTCAAAACACCATCCAAACATTCTGGAACTTGCACCTCACTAGTGCCTGGAACTAGGTTCTTTGGACTTTGAATTGATGAAAATCTCATCTCATCAAAGATGACATCCCGAGACTCAATTACGGTGTTAACCGCTACCGCATCATTAGGTTCTATTACATAAAACCTATAAGCCTTGGAATGTTCAGCATACCCTATGAATATGCAATCAATTCCCCTTTCCCCCAAAGTTTTTCTTTTGGGCTCGGCCAATTTTACAATCGCCCTACAACCCCAAACCCGAAAATATTTCAAATTCAGCGCTTTCTTGTACCAAAGCTCATATGGGGTTGTCTTGTTCCTTTTATTTGGAACCCTATTTAAAACCCTTCACTCAAACCCGAGTAGGAAAGCATGGAATTAACAATTTCCTTTAACACTCGATTTTTCCGTTCGGCCACACCATTTTGTTGTGGTGTATACGGAGCCGTGGTCTCATAAATGATTCCAACAGATTGAAAATAATGGGGATCCATATATTCTCCTCCCCGATCAGTCCTAAGACATTTAATTGGATTACCCAATTGCAATTCAACCTCGGTTTTATACACTTTAAATTTCTCTAAAGCTTCATCCTTGGTGTGTAATAAATACACATAACAAAACTGAGTCGAATTATCAATAAAAGTAACAACATACTTTTTATTGCCAAGGGAAGGAGTTGAGTGAAAGTCACATAGATCACTATGTACAAGATCCAATATAGCCGAATTCCTTTCAACATTACGAAACGGTTGTTTTGTGATCTTAGTAAGCATGCAAGTCCTACACTTATCATCATAAATATCAAAAGCAGGAATTAAACCATCTTTAGACATTTCATGCATTTTTCTAAAATTAATGTGATCTAGTCTAGCATGCCAAATCATACAATCATTCATGGAAGATGCCACAAAAACAGAATTATCACTAGGAATTAATTTATTCACAACATTTAAACGAAACATGCGATTTGATAAATATCCAAAACCAACAAACACACCACACTTGGACAGAATATATTTATCGGATTCAATCACTTGTTTGAACCCTAAATTATTCAACATACTTCCCGAAACAAGATTCTTTCGAACCTTCGGTACATACAAAACATCAAACAACGTAATTGTTTTCCCAGAAGTAAATTCTAAAACAACTACACCCTTTCCCAAGATAGGCACCATTGACTCGTCTCCCATGCGTAATAAGGAACCGACCTCCACTGGTTCTAGGTCTTCAAACCATCCTTTATCCTTACACACATGGATCGTAGCCCCCGAGTCAATCCACCATGCACAGTCATCATCATGTACATAAAACGATTCTGGAATGAGTGATACATAATTCTGGATAGAATTATCAAAGTTAGTCAGGAACTGACCCCCTTTCCGTGGAACCAGGTCCTTAGACCGTTCCTGTCCACTGCCACTCGTTCCAGCGCCATTCTTGTTCAGTTTCACACAGCAATCACGCTTGACATGTCCAACCTTTTGACACCTCCAACAAACCAAACCTTTCAGTATCTTGTTGGGTTTGTCATGGTCTTCATACTTGCGCTTTTTGCCTTTCCCCTTATCTTTCGGGTTAGATTTATTATCCTCAACCAAGTGAACATGAGACAGTATAGATTCAACTTCACCCATAATTTGGTCATTCTCTTGCACACAAAGATTCTCCTCAATGCGCAAGTGACTCCCAAGTTGAACCAATGACAGTTCCTCATCTTGATGTTTTAAAGAACGTTTAAAATCCTTCCAAGAAGGTGGAAGTTTGTCAATTATACTCGACACGACATAGGATTCATCAACACCTATCTTGTGGAGTTTAAATTGACCAAGAACACGAAGGAGTTCATTGTATTGTTCCATAACCGGCCTTGAGTCAACCATTTTATAATTATTAAAATCATTCACCAAGAACTTCTTACTACAATTCGTTCGCACTCTCAAAGTTTTGGTAAATATCAAATAACGCATCGGACATACCGTTAAGAATGTGGCCTCTACATATGTAGTCATCGTTCTCCCACTTGTTGCGCCTCCTAGTTAGTTTGTTCCAAGGTTTCATCTTCCATCACTTCCGGCATTGGAGTGCTCAACACGTACACAACCTTCAACGTGGTGAGAAGAAAGTGCATCTTCTTCTGCCATCTACGGAAATCGTTCCCTTGAAACTTGTCCAATTTGTTGAACTTGGATGTCATCTCTTCCATGGTACTCATGATTATCACAAAGGAAATATCAATTCGATTGTTGGGGTATCTCACGTAGGGGGTGATAATTCGAGTACTTGGATATCTTAAGGATTGTGTAAGTTCACTTTCCGAATTGATATTTCTCCCCTATGCCTGGGTTACAAGAAATTCAATCTAGGATAATCCTTAAGGACACTCTAGAACTTAGGCACAAGAACTAGAGCCAAATTAGTCGAGTATATGGATTGTTATCTTTAATTTGAGTGCCAAAGTGATGAAGATATGTTGGATATTTTTCCTCTCTCTCCTCTGTACGAAATATGGTGGTATATATCCATATTCATCGTCCTAGGCAGTTGTAATACGATTAAGAATAACCGCAACAGTTTTTGGGAAACTGCTGGAGACTGCCTAACCGTTCTAGAACTCGGTCTAAAACCACAGAGCTGGTCTACTGAAAGTTATACCTCGAGTTCCACTAACGTAGACACTTTGGAACTAAACTAGTTCTTATATACAAGTGTGCACTCCACACCTACTAACTTGTATTAGATCATAGTTCTAATTTCCATTGGCACTCATGTCATTTCCAATTACACAAAACGGCCGGTGACACTAAATCACCAAAAAAGTATATAACCAAAGTCGAACTAAACTGAGTATACGTAATTGTACGGACTTCGTGTGTTCACATTTTATATTTTGTCAAATATATTCAATAATCAAGCTCCTTATTGGCTTATTCAACATCACACATTCACCAAATGCAATATGTGTGCTCATAAAGTCCAACATTTAAGTCTAAATAGAAACTATTCTTTTGCCAACTCGAAACCTCACAACTAGTCATCTTTTACAATTACTGTCACTATTATCAAAATAATTAGGAAATCATAATCCGATTTCATGGTGATTTGTGTGGCTTATACTCATTCCTTAATCCAATTGGGACTACATTTTCTCCTATTAGTATGAGTCTTCTCCTTCTATCATAATTTTCAATTCAAAAGGAACTATTCTAAGGGCTCGTTTGGTAGTTTACACGTTAAATATTTGCACGCGAAGTGATTTCATGCAAAGTATAGGGAAGCAATCATTTTGCATGTAAAATAGATTACATTGTATGGCTAAATGTGTAATTTATTTTTAAATTGCACGCAAAGTCATTGTTGTTATTCATAAAAGGCATTCAAAGTATTTTACCACTCTCCTCCAACGTAAAATACTTTACATCATACAGTGTGAAATGTTTTAAAAAGTGCCCTACAGTTTACATTAAACAATCAAATCAAACAGTGTAAACTTTTTACGTCCTTACACTTCGCATGCAAAGTAAATATTTTACACCCTACCAAACGCCCCTGATGGAGTATATGGCTCGGGAACCCCCGGCCCACAGACTCCTACTACTCTAGCACAGGCCCAACAGGCCCAAGAAGCACAAGAGGCTCAAAGCACAGCGGCCCAAGCTCAAAGGAATCCAGTGTGCGCCTGGGGTAGCCTTCGGCAATATGGCCGAAGGCTCCAAAACACTTGACACAGCCAGATTCGAGTATACGAAGCTACTGGGAGAAAATGGCAGGAATCGGAAGCCTTCGGCACTTTCATGCCTTCGGCGTTAGAGCAGCCTTCGGCTGTACAGCACCCTCGGCTACACATAACCCTTGGCCGCAGGGGGAGCCCTCGGCTAACCACTCAATCGTCGAAGATTCCCTTTGGAGACAAGGAACCACCGCATTTAATGCGGCGTCACATCCACCCACCGCATTTAATGCGGTGCACATGCAAATGCCGGTGCCACCCGATTGAGGTGACCCTCGGCCGTTAGATTGCTGACACGTGTACTCTCATCACATTTATTGCTGCTATAAATAACACCCCTTTTCCATTGTAAAGGACCAGAACATCTCGAGTTCATAAATACAATCGTCTCTCTCTCTCTTACATGTTTGCTCTGACTTCTCTCTAGGTTATTCTCATTATAACCTCTCGGATAAGCTACCCCGGGTACACTGTCCATCAGCCCCCTAAGAGTATTCATAATATAATCTCTCCCCTAATCTTCTGCTAAAAATAGTTGAGATGTTATGAACTAGTCATTTTCTTTAGAACGACATTATGATGATTTCAAGATGATAATTGGTGTGACTCACACTTAACCCTAATATAAAGAAAACTACATTTCTTCTACAAAGATATTGTTCTCCCTTGGTAATTGAAAGGATTTTTTCAAAAATATTACTGAAATAAAAATTTATTTACATAAATATAACTAATAGTTATTACAATGTAGTGTTCAGTTAACATGATTATATTACTACTATAGTCACTAGTCACATTTTTAAATAATCTTTATTTTAGTCATAA
>CAMAPF010001401.1:0-28282 GCA_945859915.1 Cuscuta epithymum | reverse complement strand
CGGCGATGAAGACCAGCTTAATGTTGAAGGCGGCAACGAGGAATAAGAGAAGGATTGAGCGACGAGGAAAACAAGGGCTTTTCGGACATTGCAGAAACTGTAAAAAGTCGGGAGAGGAGCGTATGAGTCCTATAATGGGAATAAAACATGATAACTCCTATTTTGGCTATTTATCTATGTTTTGGTCCTATTTAGGATAATTTCTTTATTTCATATTGTTTCTCATCTATAGACTATATACATAATGTATATATCCATCCATACTTTTATAAAAGTGATTATAAAAGTATGAATATATATCCATACTTTTATAAAAGTGTTTAATTCATTTTTATAAATCCCCTCGTATTCTTAGACATTTACGTGTTTTTAAAATATTATATACTTGCATGAGAGAAGATATAGGGGTACTTGAAATTACCAATTTCCAATTGATGAGCCAAAATTTGAAAATTGAAATATAAATAGAAAGAATGGCAAAAATAATACTCTGTAGTAATGAGCATATCTTTGACAAAAATGTGACCAAAACTGATTTGGACATAAAAGTGACATTCCCAAGCTTCGGCACTTCGGTTCTTGCATCCCTTATCATTAGAATATCAAAATCATGAGATGGATGAAAGAAGCGGGATTTGGAAAGGTTATTTTTGAAATAGATTGTGTAAAAGTGGCAAAAGACATGCTCTAACTCTTGATGTCTCGGAGTATGGCTCCCTATTGGAAAACTGCCGAGCTATGGTGATTTCTAACAATGACTTTCGAGTTGTTTTTACTAGGCGACAAGTTAATAGTAGTGCTCATATTCTTGCTAGAGCATCTACTTGTTATGCTTCTTGCAAGATTTTTGAATTTATTCCTCACTGTATTCTGAACATTATTAATGTAGAAATGAATTAAGTTTTTTCATTAAAAAAGGCATTAAATATTGTATTATACTATTATGTGCTCCTACAAAATAAGGTATTAGCGTACGAGCTCCAAATTAGGATCGCTTATCTAAGTTGAAATGTGGATAAACTGATAAACCGACATCTCTTCTAGTCCCAGGACTCTCTGCCCGCTCTATAAATTCGCAGTCCATTGCAGCGGCGGAAATGAAAGACACGGCGCCGGCGCTTCCTCTTCTCTTCCTTCGACCAGTTCGACGCAGCGTTGTTCTCTTCTCTACTTGAATTTGACTGCGACCTCAAAATTCTTCCTGGCGCGGCTTGGTAATTCTAGTGCCTGTACTTGACTATTGGCAAGAGTTAATGGCGGTGAAGGCGTCTGAATCGTTGATCTGCAAGGGTTTGATGGATGAGGTGCAGCTATGGGGGGCTATGAAGCAGACGGGTGTTAGCCTGAGGTAAATGATGGAGTTCGGGTCAAGATCCACCGACCGGAATTTGCTGATCTCCTCCCAGTTCCTGAATAAAGAGCTTCGGTTGTGTATTATATAAATGAGTGATTTTATTTAAAAAAAACTAGCTTAAGTCGTAAATGTATGAGAAAACTGTCAAATAGGCCCTCGTAGTATAACGAAAAAGTCAATTGAGTCCTCATACTATCAAAACACCCAATTAACCCTCTGAACTATTAAATATCACCCAAATTTTCTTTTTAGCCGGTTGCTTGGAATTGCCGGTTCTCCGGTAAATGCTGACATGTACACTTGTGTGGTTTTAAATTTTCTTTTTTGGACCATTTGAGGCTAGTCAAACGTAGATGTGCACACTATTCATCTTCCCGACAATGAATAGGCCACCATAGCAGAAACACATTTTTTTCTTTTTGAGCATAAACATATACTAATTCAAAAGTCAGAAATCTAAATCCATAATTACGTAGAGCATTACTTTAGAAATGGCGGAACCCTAAGCTTCAGTAGCATCATGGCCGGAACCAAATTTCTTTAGCGACACCCCTTTTTCAGTTGGATTGGAATTGAAGGCGATTTCTTCACCCCCATCCCTCCAATTTGATAAAAGAAGAAAAATGTCGAGGCACAACTGCACAGTACTATCTAGAAGGAGGTCGGAGACGATATCCATGCAGAGAAGCAAATGAAGTGCCTACGGGACGAAACAAACGAGCGACGCCAGATGGGCTTAGAGCGACAATGACGACGAAGGTTGGATGCTATGAAGAAAAGGAGGAAGAGGCCACGAAGAACGAATAAAACACATAGATATGGGGAAAGAAGAAGGTGGGCTACCTTATAGGAGCGTCGGCAGTGAAATGATGACCGAAGGTTGAGTGTAGAGAGCCGGAGAATGTGAACTTGCCGGCTAACAAGAAGGGGAAAGAGGATGCCATACCAAACACAAAAGGGGATATGAATAAAAAGACCATTTTGTGTTTGGAGATGCTCTAAAAATAGTTACAATGTCACATCGACATTCCACCGGGGTTAAGAAAATCCACATACGATTATATATCAAAAGACTAACTTGTTTACCGGCGGGTGACGGCCTAAAAAGACCATTTGGGTGATTTTTAATAGTTCAAGGAGTTAATTGGGTGTTTTGATAGTACGAGAACTTAATTCACTATTTCTTTATGCTATGTGAGCTTATTTGACAGTTTTCCCTAAATGTAAGTATGTACAAATAGAAGATCAATTTATTTAGTGTATGTGGATATGTAAATACATATATTTTAAGAATTACTATCACCATGTTTTTCGACTTATCAGTCTTATCAACCAAGTTTTTCACCAAATGCGTAATTTTATATTTCATACACTGATTTGTGTAATATAAGGTTGGTGTTACATTTATGATTAAATTGGTTGAAAATTGAATTAGCCATGTGACTGCCTTGAAGCTCCCTGAACTGCGTGCAAAGTTTGTAGGAAAGATCATTTCCACCTTAGAGTTATGTCACCCTTTGAGTTAGTTTCACCCTTTCAATGTCCTTCGTATTAGCAAGATGGGTGCTCTTGTGCTCGGATTGATATGCTCCAAATGGGAAGGAGGGGGGCGTTTGACAAACCGCAAGGTGTATGTTTTTGCCACATGAGGTCTGGCGTTGTGCCAAGTTCAAGTTTTTCTGGTGGCCAAAAGATCATTGTTAGCGGAAAATAAGATTTTACAAAGTACTAACATACTAAGTATGTGAACTGTTCAAAAGAAGGCAGAATTGTGTCTAATGGTGTCAATGCTAAGCTTTTGGGTGTCATGGCCTCTTACAAAGCGCCCTTATAATAAAGTATTCATTGATGCAGAAGCTTGAAGTTTTTGTTTTGTTTCTTAATACTCTTGAGCAAAGTGTACCTCATATACAATATTTTAAGCCTTGGTTTTCATCTGAAACAAAAGCTAAATCATTAATTAAAATCAAGAACTTAGTTTTCTTTGCTATAGAGAGTTATTATATCAATTGAGAGTGATTTAACTCAACTGGCGGAGCATCGTATGAAAGCACTAAATATGTGAGCTTTAGGCCCACACAAGCTATCATAACGAATGTATTGGTTATTGTGTTTTCACCTTTCTTGTTCGAAAATGGAAGATATTCGCCAATCTAACGAACATTATTTTGTTTGACAAAGAAAGACATTCGTGAGTTAAAGACCCCAACCTGTTAATTGTGTTAGAACTTCTATTTAAAATTACCCAATTCCGAAATCAAGTTTAACTTATACTCTAAAATTGGTAACTTTTGAGAAGGTGTAAGTTAATACAACTTGAAAGTTGTGCACTACGTTGGCAAACGTGAAAGTTAAATTGGTGCACCTATTAAACAACGGAGGATAGTATAAGATAATTAAGACTAGTGTAATACCCGGGGCATTGCCCCAGTGGTGTCATTTTAAGTATTATATTGTAAATATCAATAGAAGTTTTTTTAAATGAATATCAATTAAAGTTGAGAACTTTACTATAAACTTCGTATAAAAGGAGAAAAAATATATCATTTTCCCATCTAACAAAAAGGTCAAAAGTGAGTCAAAGGGGGTCAAGCGTAAATCAACCATTTTATTATTATTTAATGTTAATTTTTTTTTTCCTGAAATATTTCAATGGCTCTTCATATTCTCATACCTTTTTTTATATTTGCTCGGTTAACAATGAAAGCAAACGTCTTCAATTAAAGTGAGTTTTTACATTGAATAATCTACATTTTTTCAAAATTTCTATGCACCCAAATATACAAAGTATATAATATATAAAATATATGTACACATTGCAAATGTCCCATGGCAATTGGCAAGATTCAATATTAAGAGAGTGTTTGCGATTGTTTATACGTAAAAACTATTTCTTAAAGTGATTTTAGAAAATATTAAAAAATGATTTTAGAAAAAATTGCTTAATAGTAAAATATTTGATATTTTTGGACCTCACCCTCAAGCTTTTACGGTGGGTCCCAGCATGCCCTTTTCCACTTCTGTCGGGGCCTCCAATTCCTTCCATCTAACTGATACCACCCAGGCCATGCACACTTTGACTCTTACTCCTCCGGACGACAGTTGGTGTATGGACACTCGGGCTACTATGACATCTCAAGAAGGTACCCTTTCTTCTTTTATTAATACGGGTTCTAATCATTGAATCATGGTTGGAAAAGGTTCCTCAATTCCGATTTCCGGTCACAGACACACACATCTACCCCCCTTCACGTACTAAATGCCCTTCACACACAACAAATTGTTAAATACTTAATTTCCGTTCGTCAATTCACCAAATATAGTCATGTATCTATTGATGAGTTTGACCCCCTTGATTTTTGTGTGAAGGATCGATCTAATAGTCAAGGCAACTTGTACCCTGTCCATGAATCACTTCCTCTCCATGTCTTTGCTGATCTCTCCTCCATCATTTGGTATAATCAGCTCGGACACCCCGACCTTCCTATTTTTCATAGTCTTAGTACAAATAATCTCATTGATTGTAGTTCATTTGTTGACAATTTCTGTTAGTCATGTCAATTGGGAAAGCATAATAAATTACATTTTCTCTATCTACTTCTTATCCTTCTGCCTTCTTGGATATAATACATAGTGACTTGTGGACATATCTAGTAATAGGTTCCGCTGGTCACCGGTACTAAATTCTATTTCCAGATGATTTTATCAATTTTCTTTGGATTTATCCCCTTCATCGCAAAAGTGATGCTTTTACTACATTTGTCCAGTTTCATACTTTTATGCACACTTAAGTTGGGATGTCTATAAAAACCTTACAATGTGATAATGGACGTGAGTATAATAATTCTTTATTTCACCGCCATTGCTCTATTAATGGTATTTAGTTTTGCTTTTTGTGTCCATATACTTCACCCAAAATGGTAAAGCCAAATGCAAAACTCGGTCCATGAATAATATCACCCGAACCCTCTTACTCCATGCCTCTATCCCCCCTATCTTTTGGCCTCGTGCGGTGCTCATGGTCACATATCTCCATAACGTAACATCTTACCCTCTAAACTCGTATCATTCACTTCCCCTACATTTGCTCTATATCATAAACATGTTGCATACTCGCATCTACGATTCTTTGGGTGTCTTTGCTACCCCCGCCTTCTACCTCCCCACAAACTCGTTGCCCGATCTACACTTTGTGTCTTCCTCGGGTATCCTATTCAACATAAAGGGCACAAATGCCTTGACTTATCTACACATCGCATTTTCGTCTCTCGCCATGTCTCTTTTAATGAGGATTGTTTTCCTTTTACCAACACCACACCCACTCCCCTGTCCTCCTACGATTTCTTTACTCGATCGATTTAATGAAATGAATTAAGAATGATAACATGTAACCCAAGGTTAGTATTCTCGGTTGTTACCACGAGAATCTCAGATCTAGCTATTCACCACAAGTATATTCACTAACCGATTCTAGTAATAATTAATATGAAATCATCAACTAATTGATCACTTAATGATGCTCTTTCCCATATCAATATAAAATATGAATAGGGAAGTAATTAATATTTAAGAGAGGAGGATTGAAGAAATAACTCATAACTTACAAACTACAAGCTTCAATATATATAGCAAAAGAAAGCTCAAAAGACTATCTAAATTACAAGAATAAAATTTATATGAAAGAGGGGATTGATTTGTTAGCCTAAAATCATATAAAGGCAGCGGAAATAATAGGATCGCTAACCTCCAGCCATATTGTTGATGAACGGTCAAAGAACATAGAAGAACACCGGAAAGCCTTTTCGTCTCCCACTTCACTCCTCACTCCATATGGTGTATATTGCTTAGAGCCTAATGAGCTATATGGAGCTAAGCATGCGTGTGAATGTATGTTGTGATGGAGGAGTGGGAGGACCATGGAGCACTTATATAGCCACCTACCATCAAGGTGGCTCTTGTAACGGAAACCGTTACAAATATCCGCCATCATTGCACCACACTTATGGGACATTATTATTTGATTAATTCAAAATAATTCAAATAATGTTACATTCTCCTACTTGGTGCAATGGTTAACCTTAAGAAACAAAAGACATGAACCATAGTGTTACGTCCTCTTAGCTTGAGTAGTACCACTAATGATCACAATGCATTTTGTCCCTTAAGTTATGGCAAAATTTAATGAATAAACCTTATGTTTATTGCTGGTCCAAAAATAATAGTACATTTTCTCAACATAATGAAGTGTGCACATCATAATGAGAAAAATGTCTTAATGCATAAGAATTTCGTAAATAACTGAATGTATTAATTCAAATTGGAACAAAGTCCCATATTCGGCACATGATCCTTGAATTTGAATGGTGGCATGCCTTTAGTCAAAGGATCAGCAATCATCAACTCTGTGCTAATATGCTCAATGACCACTATTTTATTTTTGACGTGCTCCCTTATAGACAAATATTTGGTGTCGATATGCTTAATTCGACTCCCACTTTTGTCATTCTTTGATAGGAAGACCGCAGCAAAGTTGTCACAATAAACCTTTAATGGCCTAGATATTGAGTCCATAACTCTAAGCCCGGAAATGAAATTATTAAGCCATACACCTTGCGATGTAGCCTCAAACAAGAAATGAGCCCGGCCTCCATAGTAGAAGTAGTGACCGAAGTTTGTTTGGCGCTCTTCCATGAAACAGCTCCACCGGCCATGATAAAAATATATCCCGAAGTTGGTTTTCTTGAATCTACACAACCGGCGTATTCCGAGTCAGAATAACCCACAACTTTCAAGTTGTCAGTTCTTTTATACACAAGCTTTTTTTTTAACTGCACCTGATGTGCGCTCCTCATCACAGCAATTATACACAAGCTTGTAATCAATTGTTCCCTTAAGATACCTCATGACCTTCTTAGCAGCTCTCCCGTGGTCTGACGAGCACTTTGTCACGGTACGTCAAAATAATATTCAATACTAACACTTATACGTAGTATAGGTGAAGTAGAGTTCGTATCCACAGGGAAAGGAATAATTATCTTTTTATGTAACTAGTAAATAAAGGGGGGTTTTGATTGAGTAATTTAATTAAATTAAACACGGAGATGAACGACTTATATGAGATTTAATTCAAGAATAAAAGGAACTTGGTCTTGCTACTTTCCACTTGTTGATATATTTTAGTCGATCATTGTTATATCTATAACTTATCCCCTCTCGAATACTCAATCGAGGAGTATCTCCAATTCATCGAGGGTAGTTATTAACAACGAACGTTCATTAATAACCCTTACTATTAATCAAATATAGAACAACGTCGTATACCGATATAATAGTAGCATTTAACCTCTTTAATTCCTTGATGAAATCAATTGAGATTGATAACCTCAACACAACGGTTTCGGTTTAACCAACAAAATTAATCCCTCTTAAGTTTATTAACCACGACCGTGCATTAATAAACCGAAGTTACTTACTTGTGAAACCATCAACGATTAACCATCGGTTCGTTGATCGTTTCTAGTAATAATTAATGTCGGAACGTTAACTAATCGTCACTTAGCAACCCTCCAACATTAATATAGAATGAGATTAAGGGAAGAATTAATAATCGAGAAGAGAAGTTAAGAAAATAACTCACAAATTTATAAATCAACAAGCTTCAAGAGCAAAACCAAGAAATGGAAGTTTAGCTCCTCATTTGGAGACTAAACATGCTAGAAAAATATAAAGAAATGCTATTCTAAACTGAGCTTAAGAGTATAAAGGAATTGATGTCTAATTGTGAAGGGAAGGAGGTGTATTTATAGGCTTTTTAGGAGTGCAGCTTGGGTACCCGATCGAGTACACATAGGGTACCCGATCGGGTATTTGCAGAATGTTGAATTCGAGCTTTACTCGATCGATTCCAGGGTAAAAATAAAAGGCATACCCGATCGGGTGTGTCGGTGTACCCGATCGGGTATGACAACTGATCGTGGCCAAATCTTCCCCTGCACGTCCCTTTGTTTCCTGATTGATCTGATTGAAAGTCAAGTTGGTACCCGATCGAGTACATGGTATACTCGACCGGGTACAGGTCAAAAATCATGATTTTGCCTTCTTTTTGTCTTGTACTCTTGCACCTTCCTTCACCAATGATCATTTGATTGATCTTGGACCTGTTTAAGCTCAGAATAAACCTAATCTAAACATATTACAACTATTTTACAAACATAACTATTACACCAAAAGTGTGTAATTTCCGAAATATTAAACAACTAAAACTAACTAAAAACGTAAACATACATACGGAAATTACAAGCGTATCATGGTCCAAACCCGGATTACTTTGGTAACGGCCCAACATCCCGATAGCAAAGGAAATATATGGCCTGGTACAAACCTGGATATATCCCAAGCAACCAACTGCTGACGCATATGGAATATTATGCATGGATTTTCTTTCAAAATCATTCTTTGGACATTGGTCCAAACTGAATTTATCTCCTCTCACTATGGGAGCAACACTCGGTGAACAATCCTTCATCCGAAACCTCTCTAAAACTTTGTTGATATAGGTTTCTTGTGATAGACCTAGGACACCAAGAGATATATCCATATGGATCTTTATGCCAATGACAAAAGATGCCTCACCCATATCCTTCATATCAAAGTTTTTAAAGAGAAATTGTTTCACTTTATGTAACATCCCCTTATCATTTGTTGCGAGCAAAATGTCATCCACATATAAAACAAGAAAACAAATTTTACTCCCACTAACCTTCTGGTATATACAATGATCCATGGGACTTTCAACAAAACCAAAGGAAGAAATTATCCCATCAAACTTAAGATACCATTGTCGGGAGGCTTGTTTTAAACCGTAAATGGATTTATTAAGCTTGCAAACCTTCAGGTTGTTTCATGTAAACCTCTTCTTCTAGATCACCATTAAGAAAGGCCGTTTTCACATCCATTTGTTGCAATTCAAGATTCAAATGTGCAACTAAGGCTAAAATCACACGAAGGGAGTCTTTCTTAGAAACAGGAGAGAATGTCTCCTTGTAGTCAATTCCTTCGATTTGAGTAAAACCTTTAGCAACAAGTCTTGCTTTATATCTATCAATGTTGCCTAATGAATCCCTTTTGGTCTTATAGACCCATTTGCAGCCAACAGCCTTGGCCCCATTAGGCAACTCTACTAGATACCGGACTTTGTTACTCTTCATGGAGTCCATTTCTTCCTTCATGGCTTTGTGCCATAAATCAGACTCCTAGCTACTCATGGCTTGTGAAAACGTCTCAGGATCATTTTCGACTCCAATGTCAGTTTCTTGCAAATACACTTCATAATCACTAGGAATTGCCGGCCTTCTAACTCGAGTAGATCTTCTTAATGCTGAACCGTCATCTCCATGAGGATCTTCAGGTTCAACTACCTCATCAAGAATTTGATTTTCCTGAATAGGTTGATCCACTGGAATATTTCCAGCATATTGTGGAATTTCCGTATTAGGTTGATCAGTACCAATTTGATCTTGAGGGGTACTGGGTACAATAATCAACCTCTGTGATGACGTGGAAGGTTGGGATTTCGTATGATCATGAACAAGAATTAAGTCCCTGAACCGATCTTTCCCACTAACTATGTCATTCTTAAGAAATTTTGCATTTCTTGATTCCACAATCCTAGTCGTATGAGATGGACAATAAAACCTGTAACTCTTAGAGGAATGCGCGTATCAAATAAAGTAACCACTAATAGTCCTTGGGTCCAGTTTCTTCTCATGTGGGTCATAAATTCTCACTTCAGACGGGCATCCCCAAATACGCATATGTTTCAAACTCGGTTTCCAACCTTTGAATAACTCAAAAGGTGTCTGAGGGACAGCCTTGGTTGGAACCCGATTCAATATATACGTTGCCGTCTTAAGCGCTTCATCCCACAAAAACTTAGGAAGATTGGAGTTGCTAAGCATACTTCACACCATGTCTATAAGCGTTCGGTTTCTCCTTTCGGGAACACCATTTTGGCCCGGAGACCCAGGCATAGTGAATTGGGCAACAATCCCATGTTCTTGAAGAAACTTAGCAAACGCACTAGGTGCTTGTCTATTTTCAGTGTATCTACCATAATATTCACCACCTCTATCGGATCTAACTATTTGTATTCGCTTCCCACATTGGTTCTCAACTTCAGCCTTAAAAGACTTGAAGGCATCCAATGCTTCATACTTATTTTGAAGCAACTACACATAGGTATACCGAGAATAATCATCAATAAAAGTGATAAAATATTTCTGACCCGGCATGTCCATTTCTGGACAACATATATCAGTATGTATGATTTCCAATATACTTGAACTCCTATTGGCACTCTTTTTAAACTTGTTTGTCTGCTTACTCTTAATGCAGTCTACACAAGTTTCAAAATCATAAAAATCAAGAGTACTAAGTACCCCATCATTAACTAATCGCTTAATTCTTTCAACGGAGATGTGACCCAATCTTCGGTGCCATAACACAGAGGAATTCTCGTCAACACCAGATCTTTTGGAGCCAGTATGCACATGAAATGAATTAAGTGTGGCATCATTTTGCAAATCAATACGGTAAAGACCATCAGACAAAGTACCTTTTCCAACAAAAATTGATTTATTAAATATTTCAATAACTTTATTCTTGAAATTGAAGGAAAAACCGAATGGTACTAGTCTTGAAATTGAAATCAAGTTTCGTGAGAAACTTGGTACATAAAAAGTCTTTTCCAAAGTTAAAACAAAGCCACTACTTAAAATCAAAGTGCATGTTCCAATGGCTTCCACATGTGAGCCCATCTTGTTTCCAGATAAGATGCTTTGCTCACTTCCCACTGGCTTCCTTAGATTCTGCATACCCTGTAAAGAGTTTGCAACGTGGATTGTAGAACCAGAATCAATCCACCATGAATTAGTGTTAACATCACACATATTGGATTCATGACAAACAAAGGAGGATAAATTACATTTATTCTCCAACCACTTCTTGAACTTGGCACAATCTTTCTTCATGTGTCCTTTCTTTTTACAGAAATAACACTTATGTACCTTCTCAATGTCAGCTTTGGGTGGTATTTTACCTTTACCCTTAGCTTTAGAGGTGGTTGTACGAGACTTGTCAAATTTGTTCTTGGCTAAGGTTGTAGCTAGCATGACACTTTCACCAACTCCATTATGAGTCTTTCTTCTTCTTGCACACACATGGTCATTAGTTCATTAATTGACCACTTATCCTTATGAAGTGAGATTTTAAATGGCCCATAGTGGTGAGGAAGGGTATTCAGAATGAAGTGCACCAAGAACGCCTCTGACATTGTTACCTCCAAATTTTGCAATTGAGCCGCTATGTCCCGCATCTTCATGATGTGCTCTCGCACACCCTTAACGGTTGTGAGATGGAGTTAGGAGAATTTCATGATTAAGGTACTTGCTAAGGCCTTTTCGGAAGTGACAAATTGATCATCAATAGCCTTAAGCAAGTCATTGACATTCTTATGCTGATCAACCGAGCCACGAATTCCAGCTGAAATTTTAGTTTTGATAAACATTACGCTGAGCCGATTGGATCTCTCCCATCGCTCATATAGCACAATTTCAGCCGGAGTACTTTGTGCATAAATGGCAGGCGGTTCATCCATCCTAATAGCATAATCAATGTCTATGCAACCTAAGTGTAGGAGAACTCTTTCTCTCCAAACCTTATAGTTGTCACCAGTTAGTTCGGGAATTTCAAGGCCTAACGAAAATTCGGAATGAGTAATGGGTTGAGAAGCTGAAAAGGGTCCATATATAGCTTGTGTTAGTTTTGAGGTACATATACAACTTAATTGCATGCATTACCAATGTAAATGATGCACCATGATGACTCAACCGCCATAAAAATTGCCTGTGGGCTAAATTCTTATGCATGAGTCTTAAATAATTTTGTACCCATACCGATAAACATATCAAACTATATTCCGAATCATAATTTCCTGTGGGATAAATTATGACCATAGTCCGATATTTTATCCTAATTAATCATATAAATATAACAAAATTTCATGTGGGATAAATTATGTCGTATTACGTATAATTAATTACAAATGTTATGCCCAACTTTAATGTGATTTTCGCCAAAGGCTTCTTAATATATAATTTTAATTAATTAAGGATGCTATGGCTACTCCAAAATCAATAAAATTATATTATCACAAAGGCAATCCTTTAAAGTTTAAAACAACATTCGTGATGGACAATCCCCAAATATGCTCCCAGGATAGTTGGTCGAGGCTAAAATTTATTAAAGAATAATTCTTTAGATAAATAACAGTTCAAGGGAAACTAGTATCAAAATTGAAGCATAACTAGTTTGTACTTCCCAAGAATTTTCCCCGTTTCAAGTTTATCACGTAAATTGTTGTTTGGGTACTACCACAAATATTTTATTTATGGAAAAAACTTTAAAGGTAACGGAATGAGAACTTTATTTACTCAATGTGCTTAAATTTTTAGGCACTATCTCAATTACAATTATGCATAAGTTCAACTTTAATGGGAATAATATGTGCATTGATTCCCGACATTATGCATTCAAGGCACTAATTTAAGACGTTACGTATTAACATTGCGCATTAAAGACATCAATGACGTTACACATTAAAGGCATTAATAATACGTTACACATTAAAGATATTAATAATACGCATTAAAGGCATTAATATCTAACGTTATGCATTTCATGCCGCATTAATACAGTGCACAACTTCAATGCACAATTTGAATGCAATGCATAAAAGTTAAAATCAATGCATCACGTAATAATTAAAATAAATGTGCTGCAAAAAGAATTAAAGTGTTCCAAAATCCAAATTAATTGATCCAAAATATAGTAATAAGTCCAAAACTTATTCTATAACTTCATGGAGAAATTCGGAAAAACATATTGGAGTCACGGCGTTCCTTATGATGCCGTACCAAACTCCTCATGGCACTACCACCGCAGCACCCTATGGTGCTACATCCTCCGGTGGCCACCATTTCCGATAGCATCTCCACCACACATACAAATACCAAACATAGATACAAAATATTACATGTTCAATATATTTTATATATACATGTTGAAACACCATATGTATGCATGTAAAATACATCAAAATTATTAACTAGCCATCCGTTTTATATTTTCCAAAGGTAGATTCTATGGTACCCCAAATATACCGTACCTTTGTCCAAATGGACCAATATGAATGATGCAGTTGAATTATTTAAATCTAAATTAAAAAGATATAATGATTTGGACCAATCAAATGCATAGTAGGTACGGTACACCATTTTTTAAATGGGTACCGGAGTTGTCACCTTTTCCAAATTATAAACGGATTGAAGAATCACAAAATTTGCAAAACATGTGTATATAAACCCGGCTCACATAAATATATACATAATTCATTTAGAACACATATATTCAAGACTTAAATGTAACCATAGCCATTCCATCAAGCATAATGATAGGAATTTAAAAGGTCAACATATGAACTTGAGAAAAACATATGTATATATTTCTCACAATCATATGTATACATACGTGTGTCATACGAACACACACAAATGTGTCATATGAACACACATAAAAATTCATGCTTCCATATGAACTAGGGGTGGGATTTTGAAACCTGGAACCGTAGAACCGATTGGAACCGAACCGTTAACAACATCTAGGAACCGAACCGTTAACAATTAATACCTCAATTGTCGGAACCGAACCGAAGCGGGTTATAAAGGTTCGGTTCTTGGTTCCTATAAAAAAATATGTGTATGGAACCGTTAAGGAACCGTTATTTAAAAAAATAAAAAATAAAATAATATTAGCTGTAGTAGTAGTAACAACAACAACAACAACAACAACAACAACAACAACAATAATATAATAGCAATAATAACCACCACCACAACACCAATAATAAAACAATATAAGATATTTAACTAACAATTCTAATTTAATCACCGACAACGAAGCAATAAATATTGTACATGAGGTTGATATAATACATTAAACTCATTTCTACAAATCAAGTTTTGTTCCATCATATAAATTTTATAAATATAAAATAACTCAAATAACTTGTAGTTGATTGCACATATTTTACTTTACTATATTCATGATATTTCTAATTATTATATTTATTATGAATCAATAGAATATAATATTGTTTTTTTATATCTATACATGCGAACTCAATGTATTTTTTTATGTTTTGAAAGACTTGTAGTAGACATCCTATTCTTGCTACTATGATGACGAGTAACCTACATCGCTCACACACTACAACAATTTTTATGTTTTATTTTTTACATGAAAATTTAAATCATCTTTTGTTCTATCAAGTGTTCACAGTTCATTATTAAAATTTTAATACTCGTGTTTTGAATTTTTGACGTGTTTATGTTGTTTGTAGAAAGTAAATTATGTGTTAATTCTTAGATGAGAAAAAATTATTCTAGGAACCGGTAAAAGGAAGAACCGAACTGTTTACTACCGGTTCGGTTCTTGATTTTTTATATAGGAACCGAACCGATTTCATTAGTTAAAACTTTTATAACGGTTCCACTCATTTTGAGTAAGAACCGAACCGATCCCAGCCCTAATATGAACACATATAAACATGATTCACGTTACAAACATATAATTCATGCGTATGGCAGAATCATGTTAAACGTATGCATATGTATATTAATAATATACAAACAAAAACATATACAATGTGATATGATATATGAACAAGACATATACAAATATATGTGATGTGATGAACACATATATAAACATGTATATACCGAATGTTCATATAAATTTCATGATGTTCATACAACAAATAGGCAGAGATTAAACAGGCTCTGATGCCAAATGTTAGCCTAAAATCATATAGACGCAGCGGAAATAATAGGATCGCTAACCTCCAGCCATATTGTTGATGAACGGTCAAAGAACATAGAAGAACACCGGAAAGCCTTTTCGTCTCCCACTTCACTCCTCACTCCATATGGTGTATATTGCTTAGAGCCTAATGAGCTATATGGAGCTAAGCATGCGTGTGAATGTATGTTGTGATGGAGGAGTGGGAGGACCATGGAGCACTTATATAGCCACCTACCATCAAGGTGGCTCTTGTAACGGAAACCGTTACAAATATCCGCCATCATTGCACCACACTTATGGGACATTATTATTTGATTAATTCAAAATAATTCAAATAATGTTACATGATTGGTATCTCAAATGAGAAGGAAAGCGATGTTTTTATAGGGGTTTAGAGCTTGTAAGGTCGGATACCCGATCAGGTATATAGGGTACCCAATCGGGTATCGTAGGCAGTAGCCCAGAAAGTTGCATTTAGAGTCATACCCGATCGGATATGTAGGTATACCCGATCGGGTATAAGCCAAATCTTCAAAAAATCCTTGCATGTTGTTTTATTCTGCAAAATCGTTTTGACACCTGAATTCTTCACATTTCTTTGGCTCTCATGAAGCTTCCTCTGGTCTTTAAGCTCATTCCTTATGCTCTCAAGCTCCTTTCTCTTTATTTTCATCATGTTTATTTCTTACATGCCAAAATCTCTTAATATCTTCTAATTCCAGACTTATTTAAAAGATAAAGATTACACCGTAATTGTATAAAAAAAATAAGTAAACACAACGTAAAATCATTCTAAAATGTGGTGTTTATGCACTACTAAATAGCACATATCAGAGATGAAGATGAATATGAAGAAGATGAGGAAGAGAGTGATGGGGATGAAGACGATGAAAATGAGGAAGATGGTGACCGAGATGAAGAAGAGGGCGATGGAGATGAAGGAGGGAACGACGAACAACGAACATCGCCTATTCGCCTTAATTCTCTTCACGGATCTCTATTTTTTTTATCCACCGCCGTATTATAGTCCCGACCAGTACTATACACTGACAAATGCATTTTCGGGTTCGTCATTTCATCATGCACAACCATCATTTGAGTCTCGTCCTCCTTATGCGGGCACACCAGTGAATTGAAACACAAGCGGGACAGACATAGGAGGCCCGAGCACACAATCCGTTGTTCATTAAAGACTGAGACGACAACGACGTGATCGCACCTTTGGGACGGGAAGCCACCTCAACATTCCTGGCCAGAGATATCATAGGGATGAGTAGATATAGTTTTCTTAAATTTATTATTCTTTGTACACATTTTTATTAATAAAATAACTTCAAAACCACTTTTAATTGCTCCCCTTCTTTTAAAAAATTATAAGAATTGTGTTTAAATATTACAAATGAATTTCATTGAATAATTTTAATTTGTAAACAAGGAAGTTACAAAAAGAAACAAATGGTATGGGTTACAATATTTCAATTAGTTTTATATAATTTAAATTTATTTATTAATTAAATAACATTACATATCACTTTCATTTGGTATGGTTAAAATAAAAAATAAAAACTATCCATTTGGAATAAAATGATTCGAATGAGTGAGATTAAAAATAAAAAAGTCTCATATGAAATAGCATGTTCCGAATCCATTACAAAAAAAATTCGGAATTCCCTCTTCCGAATAGGGATGAGCTATGAAGTTCTTTCAGAAACACTAATCTATTCGAAATAAGTCCTTCCGAATTACGTTTTCTCCCTGACAAAAAAAAACCCTTTTTAGTGAATGTTGGATTTTCCCGTATTCTTAGAAATCACTCGGTCTATGGGTAATTAAAGTCAATATACAGTATAAATGTAAACACAATATTAAAGACATATGAGGTATTTATTTTTAATTGAAAACACTAGAGACCAAGATTACAGTAAAAAAACATTAGAGACAAAGATGGAGAGTAAACATCAAGGGCATGTTCACTAACAGGTACATTTTCCAGTTTTATTTTCTGTTTTCTGTTCTCCAATTTTCCGTTTCCCTTTTCCAGTTTTTTTTATCTCCATTTTCTGTTTTCATTTTTTCGTTTTCCATTTTCAAATTTGAAAACATGTTTATAAAAAAAATTCACCCGATTATGTGACTAACCAGAAGACCGAAAGTACAGTCCCAGTCCGGAACCGAACCTAGTACAACCCAAGTAGGGTACCAAGTCCCACGCATAGGAGTGTCGGGACCAAAACTGGCCGGTCCCAGTCAATATATAAATTTAGTTTGACTAATTATTTTCTCATTTCACTGTTGGTTGACAACTCAACGACTCTTTTAGAACTCTTTACTTTGAAAATGATTTCAAAAAACCGAGACCGAATCGGTGGATCATTGACCTGCCCGAACAAGGACTGCTGGGTTGTTGACAGGACCAACCCGGGACCGCCTGGTTGTCGATCGGACCAAGCAGAGACCGTCGGGTCATTGACCAGAGAGAAAAGGGATCATCGGGTCTTTGACAGGACAAGACGAGGACCACCGGGTTGTTGACGTGCACTTGTCGGGAGGTGCACTCAAAATAAATATCAATACGACACTAATACGTAGTATAGCGAAGTAAGGTTCGTATCCACAGGGAAAGAAATATTTCTCTTTTTAATTAACTAGTAACAAAGGGGGGGTTTTAGATTTGATTTGATTTAATTAACACAAAGATGAATGACTTAAATGAGTTTAATTAATGAGAAGAAGACTTGGCTTTGCTTTTATCCACTTAATGAAATGTTCGTCGATCCCGGTTATATCTTTAACTATCTTCCTCTCGAATACTCAATCGAGGAGTATATCCAGTTCATCGAGGGTAGTTATTAATAACGTGAAGCGTTCATTAATAAAACTTACTATCGAGTCAATATAGAACAAGCGCCGTATATTAACTTGATAGTAGCAATAAACTTAAGATGAAAACGATTGAGGTTGATAACCTCAACACAAGCGGTTTATTGGTTTAATCAATATAATTAATTCCCCTTAGATTATTAACCATGAGATGCATGCATTAATAATCCAAGTTTACTACCATGAAAGGACCGAATTAATAACAAGCGTATTAATCGACCGATTCTAGTATTAATTAATATATGAAACAAAACTAGTTGATCCTTTAAGTAATGTTCAAAATATTAATATGAAATATGAATAGGAATTAATTAATACTCAAGAAAGAATATTAAAGAAGATGAATCCTACTATAGTTAATATCAAGATGTTAACTAATTGTCATCTTAGTAACACTCCCCAATATTAACGTAGAGGAAGAAATAATTATTATTATTATAACTAATGTCAACATGTTAACTAATTGTCATCTTAGTAACACTCCCCAACATTGATATAGAAATAGTATTTAAAGGAAGAATTAATATTCAAGGAAGAAGATTAAAGAGAATAACTCACAACTTACAAATTCATTAAGCTTCAAAGTAGCAAAACCAAGATGGAAGAGTTTAGCTCCTCATTTGGAGACTAAACATGATAGAAAATATAAAGAAAATACTAATCTAAACTGAGCTAAAGAGTATATGTGAATTGGTTATTTTATTGGGAAGGAAAGGGGTGTATTTATAGGCTTTTGGGAGCTGCAGGGTCTGATACCCGACCGGGTATATAGGATACCCGACCGGGTATCTCAGGAAATTGCCCAGAAAGTGATTTTTCTGGGCATACCCGATCGGGTAAGGGTATATACCCGATCGGGTATGTGACAAATCTTTATGAAAATTTGCTCCCACGATCATTTGTCTTCGGATTTGATTTGGACAGTCGAATCAAGCAATTACCCGATCGGGTATAGGCAATACCCGACCGGGTACATGAGTATTTTTTCCAAATCGAAATCTTTCTTGTCTCCTTGCACTTTCCTTGATCTTTTAAGGTCCAATCTTGATCCCTTAGATGATCTTTGACCTGTTTAGCTCAGAAAAATCCTAATCTAACTAAATTACAAATAAAAATGAAAATAAAGTATTACACCAAACGTGTGTAATTCCCACAACTAGAACTAATAAGAACTAGTTAAAAATACAAACATACAATCGGAAATTACATGAATATCAACTCCCCCACACTTAGCTTCTTTACTCGTCCTCGAGTAAAGTCAAATGTTTAATAGTTCCAAGTCCTCAAGAGTTCAACAATCAACAAGAAGAAGCAAAAGACCACCAAGGATAAAACTTGAGTTTTACATTGAGTGTTTAGCTCAGAAAACAATATCTTGGGTTTCATGGCCTTCTATGCTCATCTCTTTTCTTCTCCTCTTTTCATGTTCAAGAGATTAAATGATGTCCTGTAAAAACAAATATCTCTCTCATATCTCTCATTTTGCCTAGGAGCCTTTTCAGGTTTTCATCCTAGCAACTCTTTTTATTTTTCCATCATTTCCACTCACTCATTTTTATAAGCCCTTTTTGCTTAGTTTGCCCATTTTTGGGTTTTCAACCTAACTAGCATTTCTTTTTTTTTTTCTTTTCTTTTTTTCTTACTTTTGTGTTTTTTTTTTTGTTTTTTTATGTGAAGAAAATAATGCCAGTTACAAGGTATCAAATTTAAGTACGTATCAATGAGTGACTCCCCCTCACTTAGTTCGAAGCACTGTCCCTAGTGCTCGTCTCCGTAATAACCTTGTTGGAATGTACATCATTGTAGCCCTGAATCGGTCCCCTAGCCTGTGAACTCTCGGCCCTGTCCCGCTTTGGTGCCATTGATTGCCTTTTTTGGAGCTTGAATTTCGGGGGGCTGGGGTTTTGGGTTTTATGGAGAGGAGAAAATATGGGGTTTTTTTTTGTTTTTTGGTTTGTATAGGGGAGTGTTTTGGTGGTGGTATGAGGAAGTTTGGGTGAGTATTGATGGAGATAGTGAAGAAAGAAGGTTTAAAGATGGAGGATTTTGGAGAGGGGGTTCGAAAATGTGGGTTTCGGGCTAAAAACTCGGGTACCCGGTCGGGTGCCCTGACATACCCGATCGGGTATACGCGGGTTGGCTTGTTCCGGGGTCGGGCCCGATCGAGTTGGGGTAATACTCGATCGGGAAAATCACGCCGTAGGAATTCCCATAACTCAATTAAATATACCCGACCGGGTGAATTGAGTTACCCGGTCGGGTGGAACAAGATTTGCTTTTTCTTTGCCTTCCTCGCCTGGGTGATGGGGCGGGTGTGATGTTTTTAAAAGGTACCCGACCGGGGTCAAAGTGATACCCGACCGGGTATTTGCCCCAGGCCTAACTTTTTTTTTTTTTGAAAAGTGCGAAAATAAAATAAAACAAGTAAACGTACCTTGCATGGGTTGCCTCCCAAGAAGCGCCTCATTTAACGTCGCGGCACGACGCCATCATTGTGTTCAATCGTTCAAGTTTGGATCGTGATAACTTATCTTCTTCAAATTTTCATTCCTAGGACTTTCATAGAAATGCTCAATTTTCTGACCCTTCACTTTGAAAATCTTTCCAGGATCAAATATCCAGATTTCCATTGACTTATGTGGTGAGAGTGAGGGAAAAAAAATATTGTTTAGCATGGTCAATGGAAAGTGTTTCGATCCCACAATTTCGCCGAAGATTTCAAAATTGTCATTCTCCTTTTCAATTTTATGAGTTTCCCTCAAAGTTTTTAGAAATGTTGGGGGTACCTCAAAGGATGATAAGGTCAGATATTGGACCTTGCAACTCGGTTCATTCTCTTCTTTGACCAGCTGGAACTCCGTGTTTCTTTCTTCTTGTATTTCTTCTGGATTTGGGATCTCTTTTTGCATTTCCTTCTCAATTGTCACTGTGATTGCAAAAGTTTGCTGTTTAGGATCACATTCTATTTGAGAGGAAAGTTCTCCTGAATCCCTTGCTTCAAGCCCACTCACGGCTCCGGCTATTTGACTCACTTGAGTTTCCAAGTTTAAAATTCTAGACTTGGTCTCATTTTGGAATTGCACCATATTGTTTTGCATGGTGGTCATGTTGGTAGTGAGAGTCCGAAGCATGTCCTCCGTAGACATGTTAGAGAATGGAACATACATCATGTGAGGTACTTTCCTTTGGAAGTCAACATAATCAAAATTTTCAAGGTATTCTTGTTGGAGCTTTGGGCAAAAATCCGTAAGATGTCCGTGAGACATGCAAATGTTGCAGGTCTTGACATCTTGAGCTTTTGAGCTTAAGATAAACTCCTTTATTAGAGAAGTCAAGAAGGAAATTTGACTCTCTAAGGATGAAATGTTGGTATCCTTTTTTTTTTTTTTTTTTTTTTTTTTTTTTTTTTTGAGTATCAAACTTATCTTTTTTTTTTTTTTTTTTTTTTTTTGTGAAAACGAAAATTTTATTCATGATAAAAGATATTGTACAGGAGCTCATACAAAAAGGAGAAAGTAAAGTGCTGGATGTACTGAAAAAGAGGTAAAAGAAGTTAACAGGGCATTGGGCCCAGTAGAGGTAGCCGATCTGTGGCCCAAGAGAAAGGACCAAAATAGGTTGACCCAGTCTGAGGAATAAGATAATCCGGCCAAAGAATGTCTGTGTTTGAGTTCGCCGCAGACCTTCTTTGGTGAGAGAGCAAGGTGTTATTCAGCCCCTTCGCCAGGAGTATTCTTCTGTGAGATGTTAGGGTTATTAACCGCTGTCTCTGAAAAATACCGCCCCTCGTTTATCCTCAATGTATGCTTTTTTTGCTCGTGTGGGTAGGTCATTTGCAGTGTAGAAGATCGGTTCATAGCCATGGTTTCCGAGTCCATTCTGGGCTAGATGGTGGGCCACATAGTTAGCTTGGCGAGGACGATGAACGATGTCGATGGTTCTGTTTCTCCTCAGTTGATTTATCTTGTTGATATCTTGTCTCAGATAATCAGGTATTTTGATCAATCCTCCTATCATCTTTGCACTGATTTCTGAGTCTGTTTGTGCTTCGAATTGACTGTAACCTTTGTCTATCATGATGTGCATCGAGGTACGAATGGAAACGATTTCAGCGTGAAGGGAGTTGCGTGCTGTCGAACGGAAAGATGTGGCCTGTACCAGATTTCCAGATTTGTCGCGAAGAATTCCCCCACCTGGTGCCTTTTTGCCAGTGAATGATGCATCAGTGTTGAGGGTAAGGTCTTTAGTATCTTCTGTGTGCCACCTGATATGATGTTTATTGAAGATCTTATGGGTTTTGGTGTATGGTACTAACCCGTCGGAATGGAGGTCTATATCGAAATGAAACCCTTTTTTGTGAGAGTTACTGTAAAACCAGTCTCTGGTGTATGCTTTAATTGCGTGGATTGTTGTGTCTCTGGAGAATCTTTTGTTGTCCCATACGCATGAATTGAATGCCTTCCAAACATTCCATAAAATTATTCCTGGCATTGCTTGGCGAATGATCTGATGAATTGTAGGACTTTTACCTCCTAGCCACCATAAGATCATAGTTTGTCTTAATTCTTCGTTGGCAGTCTTCTTTACCTGCAAAATAGAAGAAAAATATGCCCAAATAGGTCGGATTAGTGGGCAAGTGAACAAGCAGTGGTTCATGCTTTCCTGATTTTTGCAACAGAACGGGCATCTCGTAACAAGGCTTATATTGAATCTGGATAGGTTTTCTGGGAAAGGTAGCAAGTGATTTATGACTTTCCATAAGAATATTTTAAGCTTTAGAGGTAGTCGTGAGGTCCAAATGTGTGATGAGCTGAAGGTAGTGGGGTAGTGTTTGCGGGAGATGTTGTAAGCACTAGTTAGAGAAAAGTTTTTATCCTTTTCTGGCTTCCAAAGAGGGGCACCATCTTTGATTTCAATTTGATTACTGTGTTTTGCTTCAATATTGCACAACATTTTCCACGTGGCAGTGTCCTTAGATTTAGAAAGCATTTGATTTGATCTCAAGTATCTTCCCTGCATAAATGTAGACCATGTAGAGTTGTTATTTCTATACTGCCACCACATTTTAAGATGTTGTGCCTCCTGTATGTGCACGAGAGATCTGATATTTAGCCCCCCTTCCTCCCCAGGTCTGCAAAGTGATTCCCATCTCTTCCAATGGTAGTGCTGCTTGTTATTACTTGATCCCCAGAAAAAGTTAGCCATGATTCTGTTGAGAATTTGAATGACTTTAGCTGGGAGTTTAGTAGTAGCAAAGTGGTGTAATGGGATTGTAGATAAAACATGCTTGATCAATATCAATCGGCCACTCTGACTAAGTTGCTTTTTGTTCCAGGTCTGTAGTCTAGATTCAAAGGCGACAATGATTTTGGAGCAGTGTTCAACCCTGGTGATTCCTTGATGGAGGCTGACGCCAAGGTAATTAATCGGTAGATTACAGACTGTCATCTTTGACATGTGTTGGAGTTCTCTTTTTCTGGCTAGAGTTGTCCCTTTTCCAACAATAATGTTGCATTTTTCCAGATTAACAAGCTGCCCAGAAGCTTTGGAGAACAGGTCCAGGAATTTCAGCAGCCTTTTGATGGAGGTGGAGCAGCCGTTCAAAAATAGGAGTAGGTCGTCCGCGTAACCAAGTTCAGCCACCGGGGATGGCTTCCCTCCAACTAAATAGGGATTTATTTGATGATTCTGTAATAATTTATGTAGACCGCGGCTGAAGCTTTCTATGGCAATTAGGAATAGGTAGGGGGATAGGGGGTCTCCCTGTTTGACCCCCCTCTGTGGTTTAAAGAAACCACAGGGTTGTCCATTGATGAGAATGGATATCCGATTAGACGCCAGGTTGGACATTATGAGGCGGATGAACCTCTGATGAAAGCCCAATTTGGTAAGGATCCCCTCCAAAAAGGACCAAGAAACTCGATCAAAAGCTTGGGCAAGATCCAGCTTGATCCCAATGTTTCCACCCCTTACCTTGTGGTTGAGGTGGTGGAGAAGCTCTTTTGCTAAAAGGATGTGTTGGTGCATGTCCGCCCCCTCCATAAAACCGATCTGCTCCTTTGATATGAATTTTGGAAGGAGGGGTTTAAGCCTGTTAGCCAAAATCTTTGTGCAAATTTTATTCATGAAATTGGTTAGGCTAATAGGCCGGTAGTGAGTGAAAAAGGTTGGGTTCGGCTTTTTTGGGATGAGAGTGATTAGGGAGGAATTAAGGGCTTGGGGCATAGGAATCCCTAAAAAGAATTCTTGCACCCCTGAGATCAGATCATTTTTTATTATCTCCCAACAGGTTCTAAAAAATTTTCCATTAAAACCATCTGGGCCAGGGCTGCTGTCCTGGCTCAAAGACCAGACTGAATCCTTAATCTCTTCTTTGAGAGGAATGGCATTTAGAAAGCAGTTGTCCTCGGCATTTATTGTTGGGGTAAATAGGTCCAGGAGCGGTTTCGGGTCGGAACCACTAGTTTCTGCATAAAGGTTTTTGAAGTGCTCAACCGCCGCATTTGCAATTCCCTGGTGGTCCTGGTAAAAGTTTCCTTGGTCATCTTCAATTGAGTTAATCTGTTGAGCCCTTCTTTTTTGACTCACAAAATTATGATAAAATTTTGTGTTGGCTTCTCCCTCCGACAACCATTTTATTTTAGCCCTTTGTTTCCAAAACAAATTTTCTTGTTTGAGTCTAAGAAGGAGTTCAGCCTGGGTCCGTGACCAGTCTGATCTGTTGGAGGGAGTTGGATTGTTAGTGTAAGCCTCCTCTGCTTGTTGGGCCACATTTTCTGCTTTCCGAGCCTCACCAAACACATCCCCGAAAGTGTTCTTGTTCCAATACTTTAATGCCCGTTTGGTAGCATGTAGTTTGTCGTAGAATTGGCGCATGCCTCCTCCGTTTTGAATTGAGTTCCAGGCGGTTGAAACAGTTTCATAGAACGTATGGTGAGTAACCCACATATCTTGAAACCTAAATGATTTAGGCCCAGTAGAGACATGCTTAGAACACGATAGGATGAGCGGTGTGTGATCAGAAGAGGCCCGCGGAATATGCTTTTCAACAACACTATCAAAATGTAGTAAGAAATTGTCGTTAGCTAGAAACCTGTCCAGCCGCCTCCATAGCCTTCCCGTAGTACGTACCCCTGTCCAAGTGAACTTTGTTCCCGAGAATGGTACACCTTTCAAGTTGCATTGGTCAATGCATTCAGTAAAATCATTGATCTCGTTAATCTTAGGAATAACCTTTCCACTGTATTCTTGAAGTGACGCTATGACGTTGAAATCCCCTCCAATTATCCAAGGGGTTGTTAGGGATGTGTTCCATGTGGTTAATTCCTTCCAAAGAATTGCCCTTATGGGTCTGGTGTGCTTACCATAAACGGATGAGTAACAGAAAAGAAAGCCAGTTCGGTTTTCTTTTATAAATGCGTGGATGACCTGGTCGCCCTCCACGAAAGATTCAACCAGGAAATCGGTGTCTTTCCAAAGTAGCCAAATTTTGTTGTCACTTTTAGTAACCACATTTGTAAATCCTAAAAGATTTTTGTAATGATCTGCCTTTTCTGCAGCTATCATTGGTTCAATAATAGATATTAGAGAAACCTTCCATTGAGAGATGATATTTTGTAGCCTTTCACTGGAAGAATGAAGGCCACACACATTCCAATTCATAATAATCATAATAACGGTTCTCGAAGCCCCTTGGCTTCTCTTATCCTTTGCGATCGGGTAGTGACGGGGGAAGTAGATCTGTTGTAGATAGTTTTGGAAACTTTTTTGGAGGTAGTCTGGATAAGGGATTCTTTAAAGGTAGGAACATTAGCCACTTTGTCCAGCTTTAAAGTGAGAGTTTCAGAGATTGAACCCCAGGACATACTTCCTTTTTCGGGGGGGTCTCCTTCAGAAACGTGACCTTCCTCTAAAGTTACAAGGGTGGGGGTTCCTTCGTTGAATAAGAGATCATCCATAGGTCTGGAGGTTGTGGGAAGTGATGGCATAAGTGAAGCTGAATTAGGCAAAAGGTGATGGAGGTTTGAGTTTTGAGGAAGTGGGAGTGGGGTGGGGAGAGGGGTTGGGGGGGTATGTTTGGAAATGGATTCGGCGATGTCTGTGGATGTGTTGTGGTCAGAGGAGGGTGTGAAATGGGTCAAATTATTTAGGTGTGATAGTGACAGGGAGGGGTCGGTAATAATGGGGTGGGCGCTGCCAGGGTGGTCAGAGGAGGGTGGGAAAGGAAAGGGACAAGAAGGGGGGTGGGCGTTGTCTGGGGGAAGGTTCACCGAGGAAGAAAGGGGTGGGGCGGGTTGAGGGGGGGGGTAAGGGTAAAGCAGTAGTTGGTTTCTGGTGTGTGAGTGACAGTGAATGGGGGTCGGTAGTTATGAGGGTTTGGCTTGTAGTATCAGGTTGAATGATTGGCTGGCTATTGTGAGTGACAATAACGGTCTGCTGGTTGTTGTTTGGGTTTTGAATTGGGGTTATGGGCTGGGATTCCAGGAGGGTGAGCTGTTCTGGTGGGGGCGTTTGGGTTGGGGTTTGACGTGTTTTCATCTGGGCAACGGGATTTAGGGTGGTAAAAACAGGTTCTTTCCCTTTATTACAGGTCGAATGTCCTAGTAAAAAACAGGAGGAACAATAAGGTTCGATGAATTCATAATTTACCTCCTGGGTAAAACCGGTTGCTCCCGCCTGAATCCAAACTTTGTGGTTACGTTCTGCCGTGACATCAAGTTCGACGCAGATTCTTGCCGTTGACGGTCTGAAGCGGGAGGCTGTATCCTTGTCCAACAGTAGAGGTTTGCCGATGAGATTTGCTATAGAGAGCAGCGCCCCTCTGTCCTGTAGGTGAACCGGGAGTCCAGGGAGGGTGATCCAAGTGGGGGTTATAGGGGATTCCTTACCTGGTTGGAAATCTGTGGTCCATTTTGTGATCCGCAGTTTTAGGCCTGCAATAAGCCATGTCTGACGCAGCCAACATTTCAGAAAATCCTCTTCCCTGTCAAAATTGATAAGAATATGCCTAGGAGCTAAAGGTCCTAAAAAGAAATTCCCTTTGAAGCTGATTTTCTGAAAATAGTGTCGAACTGTAGGTAACTTGGGGATCCCATGCAGAAAAGTCCCTATTAGCGCGAATTTGAGAGGCTGTGTGAGGGATATGATTTCCTCTTGCGAGAAGGAAACCGCCGGAAGTCCTGAAATAGTGAGCTTTTCTTTGAGTGTTAGAGGCGGGGGGGTTTGATTCAGGGTATCAACGAAGGTTTGAGGTGTAGAGTTAACAAGCCGGGGGACTTTAGAGGGGGGGAGGACGGTGGAGTTGGGTTTTTGGGTTGTTGTGCGTTTGGGAAATTCTGGGTTGCTGTGGCGAGGGTTGAGGACGGCATGGGATTGATAGTCTGCCTTTTGAGAAGCTGACTTTTGTATTGCTATTCCAGAACCTGAAGTGGACTCTGCTTTTCCGGTAGTTGACGTGAGGGCTGCGGAGTATGAGAGGTGCTGTGTAGTACCTGCCTTGGTGGTGCCGTCGGTGTTGGGTGGTGGAGGTTGAGGGATGATTGGGGTAGAGAGAAGGGGGAGCATCTTCTCCCTCAGAAGAGCCCGATTCATTTCGAAATGTTGGTATCCATATACTCATGTAAGCTCAGAAAATAGAAGAGTAAGTTTTTTTTTTTAGTTTTTCTTTTTTTGTTTTTGATTTTTATGAGATAAAATAAAAAGAAAAATAATTGCCTTTCCCCGGCAACGGCGCCAAATTTGACGTGCACTTGTCGGGAGGTGCACTCAAAATAAATATCAATACGACACTAATACGTAGTATAGCGAAGTAAGGTTCGTATCCACAGGGAAAGGAATATTTCTCTTTTTAATTAACTAGTAACAAAGGGGGGGTTTTAGATTTGATTTGATTTAATTAACACTAAGATGAATGACTTAAATGAGTTTAATTAATGAGAAGAAGACTTGGCTTTGCTTTTATCCACTTAATGAAATGTTCGTCGATCCCGGTTATATCTTTAACTATCTTCCTCTCGAATACTCAATCGAGGAGTATATCCAGTTCATCGAGGGTAGTTATTTATAACGAGAAGCGTTCATTAATAAAACTTACTATCGAGTCAATATAGAACAAGCGCCGTATATTAACTT
>CAMAPF010001400.1:12500-17500 GCA_945859915.1 Cuscuta epithymum | reverse complement strand
TCAGTATAACAAAGATACTATCAGAGAACAGAAGATGGTAGTGATGGACGTATGAGGGACAGCGTAACCTCCGTATCTACGATTGTTCTTGGAGTTCGAAGCTTGTTTGGGGGTCGCCGTCCTCTGGCGAACCTCCCAACACTGATCTCACACTCTGATTCCATCTACAACTCAAGAAACGAGAAATCTTCTCCTCATTTCTACTGTACATCGCAGATTTGGGGTTTTGCAGATCTATCTTAATCATCGCGATTAAACCTAAATCAAAGCATCATTTGTGATTCGCCCCATCCAGGCGGTCCGTTTGATTCCGGCTTTAGGTTTGACGTGTTGGTTTCAAGCATCAGTCCACTGTTCATCTTCGACCTGTACACTGAGCGCAGAATTGTATCAACTCTGGGTTTCTTTCTCAGCCGAAGATTTATCTGATTTCACTGGCCCTACTGGGAGTCATACTACTGAAACTAAGCTAAGTTACTGATTTTACCTCATTTACCTAAAAGTTTCAATTTCCCCTAGTTTGTAGACTTGGTTCTAATCTGAACGCTGGGCAAACTTTCTGCTCTCTGAACTGGTTTTGAAGATTCTTTTCCTATACCTGATAATTGACAACTGCTTTTTACTCCCGTGTATATTCAAAACTGTCTGTGCAAGCTAACTGTTTTTAATATAGAGTTTCTGGCATTTGTCCTACATCTTTGCTGGATAAGTTTTCTGCATAAATTTATTGTCTTCTGCATCAAATCCAATTTTCCAGGGTTGGGTGGTAGATCTTTTGGGTCTGTGTATTATTGCAGGTCCTTGTTTGTACGTGCTTTGTGTTACTGACCTTTCAGGTAACTTCAAGTGTACAAGTTGGATATGTAATACAGTCCAATGACAAGGAACAACAAGAAGTACCGTACTCCTCCCCTAAAGGATAATTCATTTGATGCAAAAATTAAACTGCTTAATGCCAAGATGAAGGAGCTTGAGGAGAAAAAGAAGGATGGGGAGCAGGCTGCCATCCCTTATGCTCCCAACATCGCTCCAAGACTTACAATTAATCCTCAACAGCCTACTGTCAAGGCTTCAAAGGTGAATATCTGCGACAAGCCTGCTGTCTCTTCAATTGGAGTTCCCCCCAGTGATCTTGCTTTGCAAAATAAAGATGGTCTAGTTGAGGATGAGTCTGAGACAATTGGCTCGGTTGACACCTATTCCGAGGCCAGCCTTGAGGATACAAGCAAAGAAGAAAAGATTGAAAGCAAAGGATGGGTTAGCTTATTCCAAAATAACAGATCCCTATCCCATGGAATGCAGTTGGAATTCATCCCACCTAAAGGAGATATTGTTGACTTCTCAAACCGTAAGGTGCCTTCCATTATTGATATATGGGGGTACTGTTTGGTTGGGATTTTCACCGGGAGATTTCCGGGTATCAAGGCGGTGCTTGAATTAATTAGAAAATGGGGTGTTGAGTGCAAGATTAAACCACATGACAAAGGGTGGACTATCTTTCAATTTAAAAGTGAGGAAGACCGTACAAAGGTTATCTCCGAAGGGCCCTATTCAGCATATGGCAAAGCACTATTCCTGAAAGTCCTCTCCGAAGATTTTGAAGTAGATGGAGAAGAATTTCTCAAAGTTCCCATTTGGGTAAAATTACCCGGGCTCTCGGTCACGCTATGGAATAAACCGGAAATTAGCGAACTTGCTTCACATATTGGGGTGCCAATTGTTGCGGATGAAGTCACCCTTAACAAAACAAGGCCTAATTTCGCTAGGGTCCTTGTGGAGGTAGACCTAACCAAACCCCCAATGCTTGAAATCCCCATGATCCAACCTTCCGGGAAGAAGAGGAAACAGTTTGTGGTGTATGAGTTCTATCCGAACTTTTGTTATGAATGCAAAAAATACGGCCATAACCCTTTCCTTTGCAAAGTACTTCATCCGGAACTTATTGAAAAAGAAAAAGAGAAAGAAGTGGTGAGAGCTACCAATACCATCCCAAAGGTCCAAGACCGATCCAAGGAAATCACAAATGAGGAACCCGAGGAGGTCTCTTTCCAGCTTGTAATGCCAAAGAAGAACAAGAACCAAGCCTCTTCTTCAACAACAAAAAAGAAACAGGCTGCTACTAAACCGGTGGAGCCCAAAAATCTGGCCAGGGAGTTCTTATGGAGAGGAAGGAAAATATCAAATGTTCACCAAATGCACCCGGATGATATTGTGGTTGAATTTGTAACCAACGATGATGGTGTACAGTTTGCCTTTGTCAAAAAACAACACCAAATCAAAGGGCACATTCCTGTGGAAAGGCTTGATGTACAAACGCTTAAGATGGCACAAAAGGATGAACCGGCTATCATGTTCACGGACCCATGCTTGGTGACTCTCCCGGGTGTAAAGCGTACAAAAAAAGGGTATCACTTTAATAAAGAAGTTTTTATTCCTAATGTAGCTACTTTTTTTGATGTTAAAGCTAGTCAAAATGTGGAGTTTGCACAAGCGAGGGCTAAAGAACATGCTGCCGAAACAAAAGCACGGGTGGACAGGCAAGCCAAAGCCAAGGCTAAGGCTAAACAGCTTGACCCAGTACAGGGCAGGCGTAAACCGAATAAAGATTGGGGGGAACGGCTAGTCAATAACGTGTATGAATTAGATACTGAGGATGTTATTACTAGCATGGAATTTGATGAGGATGGACAGCGGACTGTTTATGCGGGGAAGAGGGAACTCCTCCCGTTTAGTCTCGAGATATTCCGGGTGGGCCCAGATTTCAAGAAAACGGAACAAGATTGCCCTGGCATGACCTTCACAAATGACTGCCTGCGATCACTCCCAGGGGTCACGCGCACGTCATCATGGTACGCATTTGATGCTTCAATTTTTATTCCTAAAGTGGTTGCTTTCTTTGATGATAACAGTGTAGAGAACATGGAAATTCGCAAGAGGATGGCGGTAGGGAAAGAAAAAGCTAAGGAAATGGGGAATGATTCGGAGGATGCACACTCCTCCAACTCTGATTATGCTGATGATTAATTCTGTCATATGGAATGTTAGAGGTTTGAAAAAACCCTCTAAACACCCTATTATGTCAAATTTTATTAAATCAAATCATGTGAGTTTGTGTGGTTTTTTAGAAACAAAAATGACAAAAAATAATATTTCTAACTATATGGCTAATAAATGGCCGGGGTGGTTTTTTGAAACTAATCATGATTTTATTGATGGGGGTCGTATACTAGTTTTTTGGAACCCCAATTTAATTACGTGTACACTTATTGAAATGGGAGAACAACACATGCATTTCAAATGCCAATGTCGTACGTCACAAACTGTATTCTATGCTACAGTTGTTTATTCCCTATATACTGTTTTGAGACGTAGGACTTTGTGGGAGCACCTAGCGTTACTCGGGGACTCAATTGGGGACCCCTGGTTTATAGCAGGTGACTTCAACTGTGTTTGTTCTCCAAATGAAAGGCTGGGTTCGGCTACACCCTCGGATTATGTTTTAAAAGATTTATTAGATTTTAAAATTAGGGCCAGTCTCCAAGACGCTCCCTCCACTGGACAGTTCTTCACGTGGAACAAGGGAAATATTTGGGCAAAACTGGACCGGGTTTTACTTAATGAAGCTTGGGCTCAGTTGGGAATTCAATGCAAGGCCCATTTCGCTGAAATGGAGGTTGAGTTCGACCACACGGCCTCCGTGGTGTCCATACTCTATAATTCCTCTTTTAGGCCTAAAGCATTTAAATTTTTTAACATGTGGTTACAACATTTGGATTTCACTAACATACTTGTACAGAATTGGAATGTGGACATTCATGGCTCGGCCCAATTCCAAATTGCTAGGAAACTTAAGCTGTTAAAACAGCCTCTTAAGAATCTTAACAACTTGGAATTTGGGCATATATCTATGAAGGCTAAACGTGCTAAAGATGATTTCAAAAGGTTAAATAACCTCATGATTGACTCACCCGACGATACCGACCTTAAAGAGCAAGTCAAGATGGCGAGGAAAAGAGCCACATTCCTGGGTGAGGCCGAATGTAGCTTCTTCCAACAACGTGCTAAAGCTACACATATTCTTCAGGCGGATAAGGGTACAAGATACTTCCATGCAATCGTCAACAGAAACAAGGCCAGGAATACCATTACCTCCATAAGTTTGGACGACGGTAGTCTAACCTCGTCTATTGATCATGTTGGGAATGAATTTGTAAAATTTTTCATTGATCTTTTTGGAACCGAGATGGAAACCTTTTCCTTTGACCATTCGGTACTAGGAACCGGCCCTTTGATTGAACCAAGTGTTCATGATAGCCTATTATCCCCAATAACAAACAAAGAAATTAAAGATGCTTTGTTTGATATTGGAGATAACAAGGCACCAGGGCCGGATGGTTATTCCTCGGCCTTTTTTAAGAAGAATTGGAATATTGTAGGGGGGGATGTGATTCGGGCGACTAGAGAGTTTTTTAACTCGGGAAAGATGCTTAAACAGTTAAATCATACTGTGATAGCTCTCATTCCTAAAACTAGTCACTCCCCTAAGGTCTCAGACTATAGACCCATTTCCTGTACCAATGTGCTTTACAAGATTATCACAAAGATTATTGCGGCAAGAATTATCCCCACCCTCCCGGGTTTGATTAATAAAGCACAAGGTGCTTTTGTGGACGGCCGCCTAATGTTTGATAACATTTTCCTAGCCCAGGAACTTGTTAGAGGATACAATAGGAAGCGAATTTCACCTCGGTGTATGATTAAGGTGGATTTGCGTAAGGCCTATGACACGATCTCTTGGGATTTTCTTGCCAATGTCCTTAGGGGTTTGGGATACCCCGGAATTTTTGTGAGATGGATTATGGAGTGTGTCACTACGGCCTCTTTTTCTGTTTCGTTGAATGGCTCTCTATATGGTTTCTTTAAGGGAAAGAGGGGGATTAGGCAAGGGGATCCAATGTCCCCTTTACTTTTTGTTTTATGCCTTGAGTATTTTTCTCGTC
>CAMAPF010001398.1:0-41069 GCA_945859915.1 Cuscuta epithymum | reverse complement strand
AAACGCGAAAGAAACACTGAATACACGTATCTTTTTTTCTATACATAATTTGGACTTGAGTCCTGAAGGAGAATGTGTATTTATGATATAGGAACCCAATGCAACTCGAAAATCCATATTTCGTTGTCGTATGCACAATCTAGGGCCAATCTCCGTGACTCGGTTGATTTAGTAAACGCGAAAACACTGAATACACGTATCTTTTTTTTCTATACATAATTTGGACTTGAGTCCTGAAGGAGAAATGTGTATTTATGATATAGGAACCCAATGCAACTCGACAAATCCAAATTTCGTTGTCGTATGCCACAATCTAGGCCAATCTCCGTGACTCGGTTGATTTAGTAAACGCGAAAACACTGAATACACGTATCTTTTTTTCTATACATAATTTGGACTTGAGTCCTGAAGGAGAAATGCTGTATTTATGATATAGGAACCCAATGCAACTCGACAATCCAAATTTCGTTGTCGTATGCACAATCTAGGCCAATCTCCGTGACTCGGTTGATTTAGTAAACGCGAAAACACTGAATACACGTATCTTTTTTTTCTATACATAATTTGGACTTGAGTCCTGAAGGAGAAATGTGTATTTATGATATAGGAACCCAATGCAACTCGACAATCCAAATTTCGTTGTCGTATGCACAATCTAGGCCAATCTCCGTGACTCGGTTGATTTAGTAAACGCGAAAACACTGAATACACGTATCTTTTTTTCTATACATAATTTGGACTTGAGTCCTGAAGGAGAAATGTGTATTTATGATATAGGAACCCAATGAAACTCGAAAATCCAAATTTCGTTGTCGTATGCACAATCTAGGCCAATCTCCGTGACTCGGTGATTTAGTAAACGCGAAAACACTGAATACACGTATCTTTTTTTCTATACATAATTTGGACTTGAGTCCTGAAGGAGAAATGTGTATTTATGATATAGGAACCCAATGCAACTCGAAAATCCAAATTTCGTTGTCGTATGCACAATCTAGGCCAATCTCCGTGACTCGGTTGATTTAGTAAACGCGAAAACACTGAATACACGTATCTTTTTTTCTATACATAATTTGGACTTGAGTCCTGAAGGAGAAATGTGTATTTATGATATAGGAACCCAATGCAACTCGAAAATCCAAATTTCGTTGTCGTATGCACAATCTAGGCCAATCTCCGTGACTCGGTTGATTTAGTAAACGCGAAAACACTGAATACACGTATCTTTTTTTCTATACATAATTTGGACTTGAGTCCTGAAGGAGAAATGTGTATTTATGATATAGGAACCCAATGCAACTCGAAAATCCAAATTTCGTTGTCGTATGCACAATCTAGGCCAATCTCCGTGACTCGGTTGATTTAGTAAACGCGAAAACACTGAATACACGTATCTTTTTTTCTATACATAATTTGGACTTGAGTCCTGAAGGAGAAATGTGTATTTATGATATAGGAACCCAATGCAACTCGAAAATCCAAATTTCGTTGTCGTATGCACAATCTAGGCCAATCTCCGTGACTCGGTTGATTTAGTAAACGCGAAAACACTGAATACACGTATCTTTTTTTCTATACATAATTTGGACTTGAGTCCTGAAGAGAAATGTGTATTTATGATATAGGAACCCAATGCAACTCGAAAATCCAAATTTCGTTGTCGTATGCACAATCTAGGCCAATCTCCGTGACTCGGTTGATTTAGTAAACGCGAAAACACTGAATACACGTATCTTTTTTTCTATACATAATTTGGACTTGAGTCCTGAAGGAGAAATGTGTATTTATGATATAGGAACCCAATGCAACTCGAAAATCCAAATTTCGTTGTCGTATGCACAATCTAGGCCAATCTCCGTGACTCGGTTAATTTAGTAAACGCGAAAACACTGAATACACGTATCTTTTTTTCTATACATAATTTGGACTTGAGTCCTGAAGGAGAAATGTGTATTTATGATATAGGAACCCAATGCAACTCGAAAATCCAAATTTCGTTGTCGTATGCACAATCTAGGCCAATCTCCGTGACTCGGTTGATTTAGTAAACGCGAAAACACTGAATACACGTATCTTTTTTTCTATACATAATTTGGACTTGAGTCCTGAAGGAGAAATGTGTATTTATGATATAGGAACCCAAATGCAACTCGAAAATCCAAATTTCGTTGTCGTATGCACAATCTAGGCCAATCTCCGTGACTCGGTTAATTTAGTAAACGCGAAAACACTGAATACACGTATCTTTTTTTCTATACATAATTTGGACTTGAGTCCTGAAGGAGAAATGTGTATTTATGATATAGGAACCCAATGCAACTCGAAAATCCAAATTTCGTTGTCGTATGCACAATCTAGGCCAATCTCCGTGACTCGGTTGATTTAGTAAACGCGAAAACACTGAATACACGTATCTTTTTTTTCTATACATAATTTGGACTTGAGTCCTGAAGGAGAAATGTGTATTTATGATATAGGAACCCAATGCAACTCGAAAATCCAAATTTCGTTGTCGTATGCACAATCTAGGCCAATCTCCGTGACTCGGTTGATTTAGTAAACGCGAAAACACTGAATACACGTATCTTTTTTTCTATACATAATTTGGACTTGAGTCCTGAAGGAGAAATGTGTATTTATGATATAGGAACCCAATGCAACTCGAAAATCCAAATTTCGTTGTCGTATGCACAATCTAGGCCAATCTCCGTGACTCGGTTTGATTTAGTAAACGCGAAAACACTGAATACACGTATCTTTTTTTCTATACATAATTTGGACTTGAGTCCTGAAGGAGAAAATGTGTATTTATGATATAGGAACCCAATGCAACTCGAAAATCCAAATTTCGTTGTCGTATGCACAATCTAGGCCAATCTCCGTGACTCGGTTGATTTAGTAAACGCGAAAACACTGAATACACGTATCTTTTTTTCTATACATAATTTGGACTTGAGTTCCTGAAGGAGAAATGTGTATTTATGATATAGGAAACCCAATGCAACTCGAAAATCCAAATTTCGTTGTCGTATGCACAATCTAGGCCAATCTCCGTGACTCGGTTGATTTAGTAAACGCGAAAACACTGAATACACGTATCTTTTTTTCTATACATAATTTGGACTTGAGTCCTGAAGGAGAAATGTGTATTTATGATATAGGAACCCAATGCAACTCGAAAATCCAAATTTCGTTGTCGTATGCACAATCTAGGCCAATCTCCGTGACTCGGTTGATTTAGTAAACGCGAAAACACTGAATACACGTATCTTTTTTTCTATACATAATTTGGACTTGAGTCCTGAAGGAGAAATGTGTATTTATGATATAGGAACCCAATGCAACTCGAAAATCCAAATTTCGTTGTCGTATGCACAATCTAGGCCAATCTCCGTGACTCGGTTGATTTAGTAAACGCGAAAACACTGAATACACGTATCTTTTTTTCTATACATAATTTGGACTTGAGTCCTGAAGGAGAAATGTGTATTTATGATATAGGAACCCAATGCAACTCGAAAATCCAAATTTCGTTGTCGTATGCACAATCTAGGCCAATCTCCGTGACTCGGTTGATTTAGTAACCGCGAAAACACTGAATACACGTATCTTTTTTTCTATACATAATTTGGACTTGAGTCCTGAAGGAGAAATGTGTATTTATGATATAGGAACCCAATGCAACTCGAAAATCCAAATTTCGTTGTCGTATGCACAATCTAGGCCAATCTCCGTGACTCGGTTGATTTAGTAAACGCGAAAACACTGAATACACGTATCTTTTTTTCTATACATAATTTGGACTTGAGTCCTGAAGGAGAAATGTGTATTTATGATATAGGAACCCAATGCAACTCGAAAATCCAAATTTCGTTGTCGTATGCACAATCTAGGCCAATCTCCGTGACTCGGTTGATTTAGTAAACGCGAAAACACTGAATACACGTATCTTTTTTTCTATACATAATTTGGACTTGAGTCCTGAAGGAGAAATGTGTATTTATGATATAGGAACCCAATGCAACTCGAAAATCCAAATTTCGTTGTCGTATGCACAATCTAGGCCAATCTCCGTGACTCGGTTTGATTTAGTAAACGCGAAAACACTGAATACACGTATCTTTTTTTCTATACATAATTTGGACTTGAGTCCTGAAGGAGAAATGTGTATTTATGATATAGGAACCCAATGCAACTCGAAAATCCAAAATTTCGTTGTCGTATGCACAATCTAGGCCAATCTCCGTGACTCGGTTGATTTAGTAAACGCGAAAACACTGAATACACGTATCTTTTTTTCTATACATAATTTGGACTTGAGTCCTGAAGGAGAAATGTGTATTTATGATATAGGAACCCAATGCAACTCGAAAATCCAAATTTCGTTGTCGTATGCACAATCTAGGCCAATCTCCGTGACTCGGTTGATTTAGTAAACGCGAAAACACTGAATACACGTATCTTTTTTTCTATACATAATTTGGACTTGAGTCCTGAAGGAGAAATGTGTATTTATGATATAGGAACCCAATGCAACTCGAAAATCCAAATTTCGTTGTCGTATGCACAATCTAGGCCAATCTCCGTGACTCGGTTGATTTAGTAAACGCGAAAACACTGAATACACGTATCTTTTTTTCTATACATAATTTGGACTTGAGTCCTGAAGGAGAAATGTGTATTTATGATATAGGAACCCAATGCAACTCGAAAATCCAAATTTCGTTTGTCGTATGCACAATCTAGGCCAATCTCCGTGACTCGGTTGATTTAGTAAACGCGAAAACACTGAATACACGTATCTTTTTTTCTATACATAATTTGGACTTGAGTCCTGAAGGAGAAATGTGTATTTATGATATAGGAACCCAATGCAACTCGAAAATCCAAATTTCGTTGTCGTATGCACAATCTAGGCCAATCTCCGTGACTCGGTTGATTTAGTAAACGCGAAAACACTGAATACACGTATCTTTTTTTCTATACATAATTTGGACTTGAGTCCTGAAGGAGAAATGTGTATTTATGATATAGGAACCCAATGCAACTCGAAAATCCAAATTTCGTTGTCGTATGCACAATCTAGGCCAATCTCCGTGACTCGGTTGATTTAGTAAACGCGAAAACACTGAATACACGTATCTTTTTTTCTATACATAATTTGGACTTGAGTCCTGAAGGAGAAATGTGTATTTATGATATAGGAACCCAATGCAACTCGAAAATCCAAATTTCGTTGTCGTATGCACAATCTAGGCCAATCTCCGTGACTCGGTTGATTTAGTAAACGCGAAAACACTGAATACACGTATCTTTTTTTCTATACATAATTTGGACTTGAGTCCTGAAGGAGAAATGTGTATTTATGATATAGGAACCCAATGCAACTCGAAAATCCAAATTTCGTTGTCGTATGCACAATCTAGGCCAATCTCCGTGACTCGGTTGATTTAGTAAACGCGAAAACACTGAATACACGTATCTTTTTTTCTATACATAATTTGGACTTGAGTCCTGAAGGAGAAATGTGTATTTATGATATAGGAACCCAATGCAACTCGAAAATCCAAATTTCGTTGTCGTATGCACAATCTAGGCCAATCTCCGTGACTCGGTTGATTTAGTAAACGCGAAAACACTGAATACACGTATCTTTTTTTCTATACATAATTTGGACTTGAGTCCTGAAGGAGAAATGTGTATTTATGATATAGGAACCCAATGCAACTCGAAAATCCAAATTTCGTTGTCGTATGCACAATCTAGGCCAATCTCCGTGACTCGGTTGATTTAGTAAACGCGAAAACACTGAATACACGTATCTTTTTTTCTATACATAATTTGGACTTGAGTCCTGAAGGAGAAATGTGTATTTATGATATAGGAACCCAATGCAACTCGAAAATCCAAATTTCGTTGTCGTATGCACAATCTAGGCCAATCTCCGTGACTCGGTTGATTTAGTAAACGCGAAAACACTGAATACACGTATCTTTTTTTCTATACATAATTTGGACTTGAGTCCTGAAGGAGAAATGTGTATTTATGATATAGGAACCCAATGCAACTCGAAAATCCAAATTTCGTTGTCGTATGCACAATCTAGGCCAATCTCCGTGACTCGGTTGATTTAGTAAACGCGAAAACACTGAATACACGTATCTTTTTTTCTATACATAATTTGGACTTGAGTCCTGAAGGAGAAATGTGTATTTATGATATAGGAACCCAATGCAACTCGAAAATCCAAATTTCGTTGTCGTATGCACAATCTAGGCCAATCTCCGTGACTCGGTTGATTTAGTAAACGCGGAAAACACTGAATACACGTATCTTTTTTTCTATACATAATTTGGACTTGAGTCCTGAAGGAGAAATGTGTATTTATGATATAGGAACCCAATGCAACTCGAAAATCCAAATTTCGTTGTCGTATGCACAATCTAGGCCAATCTCCGTGACTCGGTTGATTTAGTAAACGCGAAAACACTGAATACACGTATCTTTTTTTCTATACATAATTTGGACTTGAGTCCTGAAGGAGAAATGTGTATTTATGATATAGGAACCCAATGCAACTCGAAAATCCAAATTTCGTTGTCGTATGCACAATCTAGGCCAATCTCCGTGACTCGGTTGATTTAGTAAACGCGAAAACACTGAATACACGTATCTTTTTTTCTATACATAATTTGGACTTGAGTCCTGAAGGAGAAATGTGTATTTATGATATAGGAACCCAATGCAACTCGAAAATCCAAATTTCGTTGTCGTATGCACAATCTAGGCCAATCTCCGTGACTCGGTTGATTTAGTAAACGCGAAAACACTGAATACACGTATCTTTTTTTCTATACATAATTTGGACTTGAGTCCTGAAGGAGAAATGTGTATTTATGATATAGGAACCCAATGCAACTCGAAAATCCAAATTTCGTTGTCGTATGCACAATCTAGGCCAATCTCCGTGACTCGGTTGATTTAGTAAACGCGAAAACACTGAATACACGTATCTTTTTTTTCTATACATAATTTGGACTTGAGTCCTGAAGGAGAAATGTGTATTTATGATATAGGAACCCAATGCAACTCGAAAATCCAAATTTCGTTGTCGTATGCACAATCTAGGCCAATCTCCGTGACTCGGTTGATTTAGTAAACGCGAAAACACTGAATACACGTATCTTTTTTTCTATACATAATTTGGACTTGAGTCCTGAAGGAGAAATGTGTATTTATGATATAGGAACCCAATGCAACTCGAAAATCCAAATTTCGTTGTCGTATGCACAATCTAGGCCAATCTCCGTGACTCGGTTGATTTAGTAAACGCGAAAACACTGAATACACGTATCTTTTTTTCTATACATAATTTGGACTTGAGTCCTGAAGGAGAAATGTGTATTTATGATATAGGAACCCAATGCAACTCGAAAATCCAAATTTCGTTGTCGTATGCACAATCTAGGCCAATCTCCGTGACTCGGTTGATTTAGTAAACGCGAAAACACTGAATACACGTATCTTTTTTTCTATACATAATTTGGACTTGAGTCCTGAAGGAGAAATGTGTATTTATGATATAGGAACCCAATGCAACTCGAAAATCCAAATTTCGTTGTCGTATGCACAATCTAGGCCAATCTCCGTGACTCGGTTGATTTAGTAAACGCGAAAACACTGAATACACGTATCTTTTTTTCTATACATAATTTGGACTTGAGTCCTGAAGGAGAAATGTGTATTTATGATATAGGAACCCAATGCAACTCGAAAATCCAAATTTCGTTGTCGTATGCACAATCTAGGCCAATCTCCGTGACTCGGTTGATTTAGTAAACGCGAAAACACTGAATACACGTATCTTTTTTTCTATACATAATTTGGACTTGAGTCCTGAAGGAGAAATGTGTATTTATGATATAGGAACCCAATGCAACTCGAAAATCCAAATTTCGTTGTCGTATGCACAATCTAGGCCAATCTCCGTGACTCGGTTGATTTAGTAAACGCGAAAACACTGAATACACGTATCTTTTTTTCTATACATAATTTGGACTTGAGTCCTGAAGGAGAAATGTGTATTTATGATATAGGAACCCAATGCAACTCGACAATCCAAATTTCGTTGTCGTATGCACAATCTAGGCCAATCTCCGTGACTCGGTTGATTTAGTAAACGCGAAAACACTGAATACACGTATCTTTTTTTCTATACATAATTTGGACTTGAGTCCTGAAGAAGAAATGTGTATTTATGATATAGGAACCCAATGCAACTCGAAAATCCAAATTTCGTTGTCGTATGCACAATCTAGGCCAATCTCCGTGACTCGGTTGATTTAGTAAACGCGAAAACACTGAATACACGTATCTTTTTTTCTATACATACTTTGGACTTGAGTCCTGAAGGAGAAATGTGTATTTATGATATAGGAACCCAATGCAACTCGAAAATCCAAATTTCGTTGTCGTATGCACAATCTAGGCCAATCTCCGTGACTCGGTTTGATTTAGTAAACGCGAAAACACTGAATACACGTATCTTTTTTTCTATACATAATTTGGACTTGAGTCCTGAAGGAGAAATGTGTATTTATGATATAGGAACCCAATGCAACTCGAAAATCCAAATTTCGTTGTCGTATGCACAATCTAGGCCAATCTCCGTGACTCGGTTGATTTAGTAAACGCGAAAACACTGAATACACGTATCTTTTTTTCTATACATAATTTGGACTTGAGTCCTGAAGGAGAAATGTGTATTTATGATATAGGAACCCAATGCAACTCGAAAATCCAAATTTCGTTGTCGTATGCACAATCTAGGCCAATCTCCGTGACTCGGTTGATTTAGTAAACGCGAAAACACTGAATACACGTATCTTTTTTTCTATACATAATTTGGACTTGAGTCCTGAAGGAGAAATGTGTATTTATGATATAGGAACCCAATGCAACTCGACGATAACATGTAAGTATATTAGAACCGTCAAAAATAACATTTTACAATGTGTCAAGTCTAGATCAAAAAGCTACCTAAGCTAGAAATTCTAACTTAAATATAATGCATCACAAGAACAATGGGACAAACCCCTGTCAAACAATTTCACAATAATAATAAGGCAAAGCCAAAAGACCAGCCGTAGTTCAAAATACCAGCAGCCCCAAAACAGCAACTAAATCAGTTCCATATGCCTCACCTCATCAAAAGTAGAACCAGCCATACCCTTGTATATAATCAGCGAACTATTTCTTCTTTTTTCCAATCATATTTTTCCAATATGGTTCACCCTTTGGATGGAGATCCTCCAATTTGGCGATTGTTTCCAGCCAACTTAAACCTGGGATTTTAATTAACATTCTACTTCTGTCTACTTTAGCATCTTCCCTAATCTTGAAAAACTTACCATCCAAATAAACTTCAACAAGCGTATCGTCTACCTCCTGGTTCACTATGTCGGTAACAAGCATCGAGTTCCCAGTTTCCTCCAAAATCTTTTCTGCCGCAAGTTGAGCATTGGGTAGTTTGTCCTCCTCTATCTCCATCCTCTTCTCCACGGTCTCCTTCACAGCGTCCTGTCCAGCAACTTTTATAATAGCAACATCCATGTTCGTTTCTTTCCCATTTTTTTCCTTTAGTTCCTTTTCCGCTAGCTCTTTACAAATAAAAGGGTGGTGCCCGTATTTTTTGCAATGAAAACAGAAATTCGGAAAGGTCTCATATACCACTTGTTGATTGAAAACCTTTTGGGATGGTAAACGTATAGGAAAGGATAGTGGTGGCGGCTTCGAGACATCAACTTCGACAAGTACTCTAGCAAAATTATGATTTGCCCTCTCTTGGGTGATTCTGTCCGTCGTTAACGGAGTTCCAATCATAGAAGCCACCTCGCTCATTGCTTCCTCATTCCACAATTGCATCGGCAAGTTAGGTAGTTTAACCCAAATAGGCACTTTGAGGAATTCTTCATCATCAAATGAGAATTCCTCAGACAGTACTTTAAGCATAAGAAGCTTTCCAAATATGGTGTATGGTCCCTCATTCAAAACTTTCATTCTATCCGCATCGTTTTGGAACCCAATGCAACTCGAAAATCCAAATTTCGTTGTCGTATGCACAATCTAGGCCAATCTCCGTGACTCGGTTGATTTAGTAAACGCGAAAACACTGAATACACGTATCTTTTTTTCTATACATAATTTGGACTTGAGTCCTGAAGGAGAAATGTGTATTTATGATATAGGAACCCAATGCAACTCGAAAATCCAAATTTCGTTGTCGTATGCACAATCTAGGCCAATCTCCGTGACTCGGTTGATTTAGTAAACGCGAAAACACTGAATACACGTATCTTTTTTTCTATACATAATTTGGACTTGAGTCCTGAAGGAGAAATGTGTATTTATGATATAGGAACCCAATGCAACTCGAAAATCCAAATTTCGTTGTCGTATGCACAATCTAGGCCAATCTCCGTGACTCGGTTGATTTAGTAAACGCGAAAACACTGAATACACGTATCTTTTTTTCTATACATAATTTGGACTTGAGTCCTGAAGGAGAAATGTGTATTTATGATATAGGAACCCAATGCAACTCGACAATCCAAATTTCGTTGTCGTATGCACAATCTAGGCCAATCTCCGTGACTCGGTTGATTTAGTAAACGCGAAAACACTGAATACACGTATCTTTTTTTCTATACATAATTTGGACTTGAGTCCTGAAGGAGAAATGTGTATTTATGATATAGGAACCCAATGCAACTCGAAAATCCAAATTTCGTTGTCGTATGCACAATCTAGGCCAATCTCCGTGACTCGGTTGATTTAGTAAACGCGAAAACACTGAATACACGTATCTTTTTTTCTATACATAATTTGGACTTGAGTCCTGAAGGAGAAATGTGTATTTATGATATAGGAACCCAATGCAACTCGAAAATCCAAATTTCGTTGTCGTATGCACAATCTAGGCCAATCTCCGTGACTCGGTTAATTTAGTAAACGCGAAAACACTGAATACACGTATCTTTTTTTCTATACATAATTTGGACTTGAGTCCTGAAGGAGAAATGTGTATTTATGATATAGGAACCCAATGCAACTCGAAAATCCAAATTTCGTTGTCGTATGCACAATCTAGGCCAATCTCCGTGACTCGGTTGATTTAGTAAACGCGAAAACACTGAATACACGTATCTTTTTTTCTATACATAATTTGGACTTGAGTCCTGAAGGAGAAATGTGTATTTATGATATAGGAACCCAATGCAACTCGAAAATCCAAATTTCGTTGTCGTATGCACAATCTAGGCCAATCTCCGTGACTCGGTTAATTTAGTAAACGCGAAAACACTGAATACACGTATCTTTTTTTCTATACATAATTTGGACTTGAGTCCTGAAGGAGAAATGTGTATTTATGATATAGGAACCCAATGCAACTCGAAAATCCAAATTTCGTTGTCGTATGCACAATCTAGGCCAATCTCCGTGACTCGGTTGATTTAGTAAACGCGAAAACACTGAATACACGTATCTTTTTTTCTATACATAATTTGGACTTGAGTCCTGAAGGAGAAATGTGTATTTATGATATAGGAACCCAATGCAACTCGAAAATCCAAATTTCGTTGTCGTATGCACAATCTAGGCCAATCTCCGTGACTCGGTTGATTTAGTAAACGCGAAAACACTGAATACACGTATCTTTTTTTCTATACATAATTTGGACTTGAGTCCTGAAGGAGAAATGTGTATTTATGATATAGGAACCCAATGCAACTCGAAAATCCAAATTTCGTTGTCGTATGCACAATCTAGGCCAATCTCCGTGACTCGGTTGATTTAGTAAACGCGAAAACACTGAATACACGTATCTTTTTTTCTATACATAATTTGGACTTGAGTCCTGAAGGAGAAATGTGTATTTATGATATAGGAACCCAATGCAACTCGACAATCCAAATTTCGTTGTCGTATGCACAATCTAGGCCAATCTCCGTGACTCGGTTGATTTAGTAAACGCGAAAACACTGAATACACGTATCTTTTTTTCTATACATAATTTGGACTTGAGTCCTGAAGAAGAAATGTGTATTTATGATATAGGAACCCAATGCAACTCGAAAATCCAAATTTCGTTGTCGTATGCACAATCTAGGCCAATCTCCGTGACTCGGTTGATTTAGTAAACGCGAAAACACTGAATACACGTATCTTTTTTTCTATACATAATTTGGACTTGAGTCCTGAAGGAGAAATGTGTATTTATGATATAGGAACCCAATGCAACTCGAAAATCCAAATTTCGTTGTCGTATGCACAATCTAGGCCAATCTCCGTGACTCGGTTAATTTAGTAAACGCGAAAACACTGAATACACGTATCTTTTTTTCTATACATAATTTGGACTTGAGTCCTGAAGGAGAAATGTGTATTTATGATATAGGAACCCAATGCAACTCGAAAATCCAAATTTCGTTGTCGTATGCACAATCTAGGCCAATCTCCGTGACTCGGTTGATTTAGTAAACGCGAAAACACTGAATACACGTATCTTTTTTTCTATACATAATTTGGACTTGAGTCCTGAAGGAGAAATGTGTATTTATGATATAGGAACCCAATGCAACTCGAAAATCCAAATTTCGTTGTCGTATGCACAATCTAGGCCAATCTCCGTGACTCGGTTAATTTAGTAAACGCGAAAACACTGAATACACGTATCTTTTTTTCTATACATAATTTGGACTTGAGTCCTGAAGGAGAAATGTGTATTTATGATATAGGAACCCAATGCAACTCGAAAATCCAAATTTCGTTGTCGTATGCACAATCTAGGCCAATCTCCGTGACTCGGTTGATTTAGTAAACGCGAAAACACTGAATACACGTATCTTTTTTTCTATACATAATTTGGACTTGAGTCCTGAAGGAGAAATGTGTATTTATGATATAGGAACCCAATGCAACTCGAAAATCCAAATTTCGTTGTCGTATGCACAATCTAGGCCAATCTCCGTGACTCGGTTGATTTAGTAAACGCGAAAACACTGAATACACGTATCTTTTTTTCTATAGATAATTTGGACTTGAGTCCTGAAGGAGAAATGTGTATTTATGATATAGGAACCCAATGCAACTCGAAAATCCAAATTTCGTTGTCGTATGCACAATCTAGGCCAATCTCCGTGACTCGGTTGATTTAGTAAACGCGAAAACACTGAATACACGTATCTTTTTTTCTATACATAATTTGGACTTGAGTCCTGAAGGAGAAATGTGTATTTATGATATAGGAACCCAATGCAACTCGAAAATCCAAATTTCGTTGTCGTATGCACAATCTAGGCCAATCTCCGTGACTCGGTTGATTTAGTAAACGCGAAAACACTGAATACACGTATCTTTTTTTCTATACATAATTTGGACTTGAGTCCTGAAGGAGAAATGTGTATTTATGATATAGGAACCCAATGCAACTCGAAAATCCAAATTTCGTTGTCGTATGCACAATCTAGGCCAATCTCCGTGACTCGGTTGATTTAGTAAACGCGAAAACACTGAATACACGTATCTTTTTTTCTATACATAATTTGGACTTGAGTCCTGAAGGAGAAATGTGTATTTATGATATAGGAACCCAATGCAACTCGAAAATCCAAATTTCGTTGTCGTATGCACAATCTAGGCCAATCTCCGTGACTCGGTTGATTTAGTAAACGCGAAAACACTGAATACACGTATCTTTTTTTCTATACATAATTTGGACTTGAGTCCTGAAGGAGAAATGTGTATTTATGATATATAGGAACTCAATGAAACTCGAAAATCCAAATTTCGTTGTCGTATGCACAATCTAGGCCAATCTCCGTGACTCGGTTGATTTAGTAAACGCGAAAACACTGAATACACGTATCTTTTTTTCTATACATAATTTGGACTTGAGTCCTGAAGGAGAAATGTGTATTTATGATATAGGAACCCAATGCAACTCGAAAATTCAAATTTCGTTGTCGTATGCACAATCTAGGCCAATCTCCGTGACTCGGTTAATTTAGTAAACGCGAAAACACTGAATACACGTATCTTTTTTTCTATACATAATTTGGACTTGAGTCCTGAAGGAGAAATGTGTATTTATGATATAGGAACCCAATGCAACTCGAAAATCCAAATTTCGTTGTCGTATGCACAATCTAGGCCAATCTCCGTGACTCGGTTGATTTAGTAAACGCGAAAACACTGAATACACGTATCTTTTTTTCTATACATAATTTGGACTTGAGTCCTGAAGGAGAAATGTGTATTTATGATATAGGAACCCAATGCAACTCGAAAATCCAAATTTCGTTGTCGTATGCACAATCTAGGCCAATCTCCGTGACTCGGTTGATTTAGTAAACGCGAAAACACTGAATACACGTATCTTTTTTTCTATACATAATTTGGACTTGAGTCCTGAAGGAGAAATGTGTATTTATGATATAGGAACCCAATGCAACTCGAAAATCCAAATTTCGTTGTCGTATGCACAATCTAGGCCAATCTCCGTGACTCGGTTGATTTAGTAAACGCGAAAACACTGAATACACGTATCTTTTTTTCTATACATAATTTGGACTTGAGTCCTGAAGGAGAAATGTGTATTTATGATATAGGAACCCAATGCAACTCGAAAATCCAAATTTCGTTGTCGTATGCACAATCTAGGCCAATCTCCGTGACTCGGTTGATTTAGTAAACGCGAAAACACTGAATACACGTATCTTTTTTTCTATACATAATTTGGACTTGAGTCCTGAAGGAGAAATGTGTATTTATGATATAGGAACCCAATGCAACTCGAAAATCCAAATTTCGTTGTCGTATGCACAATCTAGGCCAATCTCCGTGACTCGGTTGATTTAGTAAACGCGAAAACACTGAATACACGTATCTTTTTTTCTATACATAATTTGGACTTGAGTCCTGAAGGAGAAATGTGTATTTATGATATAGGAACCCAATGCAACTCGAAAATCCAAATTTCGTTGTCGTATGCACAATCTAGGCCAATCTCCGTGACTCGGTTGATTTAGTAAACGCGAAAACACTGAATACACGTATCTTTTTTTCTATACATAATTTGGACTTGAGTCCTGAAGGAGAAATGTGTATTTATGATATATAGGAACTCAATGAAACTCGAAAATCCAAATTTCGTTGTCGTATGCACAATCTAGGCCAATCTCCGTGACTCGGTTGATTTAGTAAACGCGAAAACACTGAATACACGTATCTTTTTTTCTATACATAATTTGGACTTGAGTCCTGAAGGAGAAATGTGTATTTATGATATAGGAACCCAATGCAACTCGAAAATTCAAATTTCGTTGTCGTATGCACAATCTAGGCCAATCTCCGTGACTCGGTTAATTTAGTAAACGCGAAAACACTGAATACACGTATCTTTTTTTCTATACATAATTTGGACTTGAGTCCTGAAGGAGAAATGTGTATTTATGATATAGGAACCCAATGCAACTCGAAAATCCAAATTTCGTTGTCGTATGCACAATCTAGGCCAATCTCCGTGACTCGGTTGATTTAGTAAACGCGAAAACACTGAATACACGTATCTTTTTTTCTATACATAATTTGGACTTGAGTCCTGAAGGAGAAATGTGTATTTATGATATAGGAACCCAATGCAACTCGAAAATCCAAATTTCGTTGTCGTATGCACAATCTAGGCCAATCTCCGTGACTCGGTTGATTTAGTAAACGCGAAAACACTGAATACACGTATCTTTTTTTCTATACATAATTTGGACTTGAGTCCTGAAGGAGAAATGTGTATTTATGATATAGGAACCCAATGCAACTCGAAAATCCAAATTTCGTTGTCGTATGCACAATCTAGGCCAATCTCCGTGACTCGGTTAATTTAGTAAACGCGAAAACACTGAATACACGTATCTTTTTTTCTATACATAATTTGGACTTGAGTCCTGAAGGAGAAATGTGTATTTATGATATAGGAACCCAATGCAACTCGAAAATCCAAATTTCGTTGTCGTATGCACAATCTAGGCCAATCTCCGTGACTCGGTTAATTTAGTAAACGCGAAAACACTGAATACACGTATTTTTTTTTCTATACATAATTTGGACTTGAGTCCTGAAGGAGAAATGTGTATTTAAGATATAGGAACCCAATGCAACTCGAAAATCCAAATTTCGTTGTCGTATGCACAATCTAGGCCAATCTCCGTGACTCGGTTGATTTAGTAAACGCGAAAACACTGAATACACGTATCTTTTTTTCTATACATAATTTGGACTTGAGTCCTGAAGGAGAAATGTGTATTTATGATATAGGAACCCAATGCATCTCAAAAATCCAAATTTCGTTGTCGTATGCACAATCTAGGCCAATCTCCGTGACTCGGTTAATTTAGTAAACGCGAAAACACTGAATACACGTATCTTTTTTTTCTATACATAATTTGGACTTGAGTCCTGAAGGAGAAATGTGTATTTATGATATAGGAACCCAATGCATCTCAAAAATCCAAATTTCGTTGTCGTATGCACAATCTAGGCCAATCTCCGTGACTCGGTTGATTTAGTAAACGCGAAAACACTGAATACACGTATCTTTTTTTCTATACATAATTTGGACTTGCGTCCTGAAGGAGAAATGTGTATTTATGATATGGGAACCCAATGCAACTCGAAAATCCAAATTTCGTTGTCGTATGCACAATCTAGGTCAATCTCCGTGACTCGGTTGATTTAGTAAACGCAAAAAGACTGAATACACGTATCGTTTTTTCTATACATAATTTGGACTTGAGTCCTGAAAGAGAAATGTGTATTTATGATATAGGAACCCAATGCAACTCGAAACTCCAAATTTCGTTGTCGTATGCACAATCTAGGTCAATCTCCGTGACTCGGTTGATTTAGTAAACGCGAAAACACTGAATACACGTATCTTTTTTTCTATACATATATTGGACTTGAGTCCTGAAAGAGAAATGTGTATTTATGATATAGGAACCTAATGCAACTCGAAAATCCAAATTTCGTTGTCGTATGCACAATCTAGGCCAATCTCCGTGACTCGGTTGATTTAGTAAACGCGAAAACACTGAATACACGTATCTTTTTTTCTATACATAATTTCGACTTGAGTCCTGAAAGAGAAATGTGTATTTAACATATAGGAACCCAATGCAACTCGAAAATCCAAATTTCGTTGTCGTATGCACAATCTAGGCCAATCTCCGTGACTCGGTTGATTTAGTAAACGCAAAAACACTGAATACACGTATCGTTTTTTCTATACATAATTTGGACTTGAGTCCTGAAAGAGAAATGTGTATTTATGATATAGGAACCCAATGCAACTCGAAAATCCAAATTTCGTTGTTGTATGCACAATCTAGGCCAATCTCCGTGACTCGGTTGATTTAGTAAACGCGAAAACACTGAATACACGTATCCTTTTTTCTATACATAATTTGGACTTGAGTCCTGAAAGAGAAATGTGTATTTAACATATAGGAACCCAATGCAACTCGAAAATCCAAATTTCGTTGTCGTATGCACAATCTAGGCCAATCTCTGTGACTCGGTTGATTTAGTAAACGCCAAAACACTGAATACACGTATCGTTTTTTCTATACATAATTTGGACTTGAGTCCTGAAAGAGAAATGTGTGTTTATGATATAGGAACCCAATGCAACTCGAAAATCCAAATTTCGTTGTCGTATGCACAATCTAGGCCAATCTCCGTGACTCGGTTGATTTAGTAAACGCGAAAACACTGAATACACGTATCTTTTTTTCTATACATAATTTGGACTTGAGTCCTGAAGGAGAAATGTGTATTTATGATATAGGAACCCAATGCAACTCGAAAATCCAAATTTCGTTGTCGTATGCACAATCTAGGCCAATCTCCGTGACTCGGTTGATTTAGTAAACGCGAAAACACTGAATACACGTATCTTTTTTTCCATACATTATTTGGACTTGAGTCCTGAAGGAGAAATGTGTATTTATGATATAGGAACCCAATGAAACTCGAAAATCCAAATTTCGTTGTCGTATGCACAATCTAGGCCAATCTCCGTGACTCGGTTAATTTAGTAAACGCGAAAACACTGAATACACGTATCTTTTTTTCTATACATAATTTGGACTTGAGTCCTGAAGGAGAAATGTGTATTTATGATATAGGAACCCAATGCAACTCGAAAATCCAAATTTCGTTGTCGTATGCACAATCTAGGCCAATCTCCGTGACTCGGTTGATTTAGTAAACGCGAAAACACTGAATACACGTATCTTTTTTTCTATACATAATTTGGACTTGCGTCCTGAAGGAGAAATGTGTATTTATGATATGGGAACCCAATGCAACTCGAAAATCCAAATTTCGTTGTCGTATGCACAATCTAGGCCAATCTCCGTGACTCGGTTAATTTAGTAAACGCGAAAACACTGAATACACGTATCTTTTTTTCTATACATAATTTGGACTTGAGTCCTGAAAGCGAAATGTGTATTTATGATATAGGAACCCAATGCAACTCGAAAATCCAAATTTCGTTGTCGTATGCACAATCTAGGTCAATCTCCGTGACTCGGTTGATTTAGTAAACGCGAAAACACTGAATACACGTATCTTTTTTTCTATAAATATATTGGACTTGAGTCCTGAAAGAGAAATGTGTATTTATGATATAGGAACCCAATGCAACTCGAAAATCCAAATTTCGTTGTCGTATGCACAATCTAGGCCAATCTCCGTGACTCGGTTGATTTAGTAAACGCGAAAACACTGAATACACGTATCTTTTTTTCTATACATAATTTGGACTTGAGTCCTGTAGGAGAAATGTGTATTTATGATATAGGAACCCAATGCAACTCGAAAATCAAAATTTCGTTGTCGTATGCACAATCTAGGCCAATCTCCGTGACTCGGTTGATTTAGTAAACGCGAAAACACTGAATACACGTATCTTTTTTTCTATACATAATTTGGACTTGAGTCCTGAAAGATAAATGTGTATTTAACATATAGGAACCCAATGCAACTCGAAAATCCAAATTTCGTTGTCGTATGCACAATCTAGGCCAATCTCCGTGACTCGGTTGATTTAGTAAACGCGAAAACACTGAATACACGTATCTTTTTTTCTATACATAATTTGGACTTGAGTCCTGAAGGAGAAATGTGTATTTATGATATATAGGAACTCAATGAAACTCGAAAATCCAAATTTCGTTGTCGTATGCACAATCTAGGCCAATCTCCGTGACTCGGTTGATTTAGTAAACGCGAAAACACTGAATACACGTATCTTTTTTTCTATACATAATTTGGACTTGAGTCCTGAAGGAGAAATGTGTATTTATGATATAGGAACCCAATGCAACTCGAAAATTCAAATTTCGTTGTCGTATGCACAATCTAGGCCAATCTCCGTGACTCGGTTGATTTAGTAAACGCGAAAACACTGAATACACGTATCCTTTTTTCTATACATAATTTGGACTTGAGTCCTGAAAGAGAAATGTGTATTTAACATATAGGAACCCAATGCAACTCGAAAATCCAAATTTCGTTGTCGTATGCACAATCTAGGCCAATCTCCGTGACTCGGTTGATTTAGTAAACGCGAAAACACTGAATACACGTATCTTTTTTTCTATACATAATTTGGACTTGAGTCCTGAAGGAGAAATGTGTATTTATGATATAGGAACCCAATGCAACACGAAAATCCAAATTTCGTTGTCGTATGCACAATCTAGGCCAATCTCCGTGACTCGGTTAATTTAGTAAACGCGAAAACACTGAATACACGTATCTTTTTTTTCTATACATAATTTGGACTTGAGTCCTGAAGGAGAAATGTGTATTTAACATATAGGAACCCAATGCAACTCGAAAATCCAAATTTCGTTGTCGTATGCACAATCTAGGCCAATCTCCGTGACTCGGTTGATTTAGTAAACGCGAAAACACTGAATACACGTATCTTTTTTTCTATACATAATTTGGACTTGAGTCCTGAAGGAGAAATGTGTATTTATGATATATAGGAACTCAATGAAACTCGAAAATCCAAATTTCGTTGTCGTATGCACAATCTAGGCCAATCTCCGTGACTCGGTTGATTTAGTAAACGCGAAAACACTGAATACACGTATCTTTTTTTCTATACATAATTTGGACTTGAGTCCTGAAGGAGAAATGTGTATTTATGATATAGGAACCCAATGCAACTCGAAAATTCAAATTTCGTTGTCGTATGCACAATCTAGGCCAATCTCCGTGACTCGGTTAATTTAGTAAACGCGAAAACACTGAATACACGTATCTTTTTTTCTATACATAATTTGGACTTGAGTCCTGAAGGAGAAATGTGTATTTATGATATAGGAACCCAATGCAACTCGAAAATCCAAATTTCGTTGTCGTATGCACAATCTAGGCCAATCTCCGTGACTCGGTTGATTTAGTAAACGCGAAAACACTGAATACACGTATCTTTTTTTCTATACATAATTTGGACTTGAGTCCTGAAGGAGAAATGTGTATTTATGATATAGGAACCCAATGCAACTCGAAAATCCAAATTTCGTTGTCGTATGCACAATCTAGGCCAATCTCCGTGACTCGGTTGATTTAGTAAACGCGAAAACACTGAATACACGTATCTTTTTTTCTATACATAATTTGGACTTGAGTCCTGAAGGAGAAATGTGTATTTATGATATAGGAACCCAATGCAACTCGAAAATCCAAATTTCGTTGTCGTATGCACAATCTAGGCCAATCTCCGTGACTCGGTTGATTTAGTAAACGCGATAACACTGAATACACGTATCTTTTTTTCTATACATAATTTGGACTAAAGTCCTGAAGGAGAAATGTGTATTTATGATATAGGAATCCAATGCAACTCGAAAATCCAAATTTCGTTGTCGTATGCACAATCTAGGCCAATCTCCGTGACTCGGTTGATTTAGTAAACGCGAAAACACTGAATACACGTATCTTTTTTTCTATACATAATTTGGACTTGAGTCCTGAAGGAGAAATGTGTATTTATGATATAGGAACCCAATGCAACTCGAAAATCCAAATTTCGTTGTCGTATGCACAATCTAGGCCAATCTCCGTGACTCGGTTGATTTAGTAAACGCGAAAACACTGAATACACGTATCTTTTTTTCTATACATAATTTGGACTTGAGTCCTGAAGGAGAAATGTGTATTTATGATATAGGAACCCAATGCAACTCGAAAATCCAAATTTCGTTGTCGTATGCACAATCTAGGCCAATCTCCGTGACTCGGTTGATTTAGTAAACGCGAAAACACTGAATACACGTATCTTTTTTTCTATACATAATTTGGACTTGAGTCCTGAAGGAGAAATGTGTATTTATGATATAGGAACCCAATGCAACTCGAAAATCCAAATTTCGTTGTCGTATGCACAATCTAGGCCAATCTCCGTGACTCGGTTGATTTAGTAAACGCGAAAACACTGAATACACGTATCTTTTTTTCTATACATAATTTGGACTTGAGTCCTGAAGGAGAAATGTGTATTTATGATATAGGAACCCAATGCAACTCGAAAATCCAAATTTCGTTGTCGTATGCACAATCTAGGCCAATCTCCGTGACTCGGTTGATTTAGTAAACGCGAAAACACTGAATACACGTATCTTTTTTTTCTATACATAATTTGGACTTGAGTCCTGAAGGAGAAATGTGTATTTAACATATAGGAACCCAATGCAACTCGAAAATCCAAATTTCGTTGTCGTATGCACAATCTAGGCCAATCTCCGTGACTCCGTTGATTTAGTAAACGCGAAAACACTGAATACACGTATCTTTTTTTCTATACATAATTTGGACTTGAGTCCTGAAGGAGAAATGTGTATTTATGATATATAGGAACTCAATGAAACTCGAAAATCCAAATTTCGTTGTCGTATGCACAATCTAGGCCAATCTCCGTGACTCGGTTGATTTAGTAAACGCGAAAACACTGAATACACGTATCTTTTTTTCTATACATAATTTGGACTTGAGTCCTGAAGGAGAAATGTGTATTTATGATATAGGAACCCAATGCAACTCGAAAATTCAAATTTCGTTGTCGTATGCACAATCTAGGCCAATCTCCGTGACTCGGTTAATTTAGTAAACGCGAAAACACTGAATACACGTATCTTTTTTTCTATACATAATTTGGACTTGAGTCCTGAAGGAGAAATGTGTATTTATGATATAGGAACCCAATGCAACTCGAAAATCCAAATTTCGTTGTCGTATGCACAATCTAGGCCAATCTCCGTGACTCGGTTGATTTAGTAAACGCGAAAACACTGAATACACGTATCTTTTTTTCTATACATAATTTGGACTTGAGTCCTGAAGGAGAAATGTGTATTTATGATATAGGAACCCAATGCAACTCGAAAATCCAAATTTCGTTGTCGTATGCACAATCTAGGCCAATCTCCGTGACTCGGTTGATTTAGTAAACGCGAAAACACTGAATACACGTATCTTTTTTTCTATACATAATTTGGACTTGAGTCCTGAAGGAGAAATGTGTATTTATGATATAGGAACCCAATGCAACTCGAAAATCCAAATTTCGTTGTCGTATGCACAATCTAGGCCAATCTCCGTGACTCGGTTGATTTAGTAAACGCGAAAACACTGAATACACGTATCTTTTTTTCTATACATAATTTGGACTTGAGTCCTGAAGGAGAAATGTGTATTTATGATATAGGAACCCAATGCAACTCGAAAATCCAAATTTCGTTGTCGTATGCACAATCTAGGCCAATCTCCGTGACTCGGTTGATTTAGTAAACGCGAAAACACTGAATACACGTATCTTTTTTTTCTATACATAATTTGGACTTGAGTCCTGAAGGAGAAATGTGTATTTAACATATAGGAACCCAATGCAACTCGAAAATCCAAATTTCGTTGTCGTATGCACAATCTAGGCCAATCTCCGTGACTCGGTTGATTTAGTAAACGCGAAAACACTGAATACACGTATCTTTTTTTCTATACATAATTTGGACTTGAGTCCTGAAGGAGAAATGTGTATTTATGATATATAGGAACTCAATGAAACTCGAAAATCCAAATTTCGTTGTCGTATGCACAATCTAGGCCAATCTCCGTGACTCGGTTGATTTAGTAAACGCGAAAACACTGAATACACGTATCTTTTTTTCTATACATAATTTGGACTTGAGTCCTGAAGGAGAAATGTGTATTTATGATATAGGAACCCAATGCAACTCGAAAATTCAAATTTCGTTGTCGTATGCACAATCTAGGCCAATCTCCGTGACTCGGTTAATTTAGTAAACGCGAAAACACTGAATACACGTATCTTTTTTTCTATACATAATTTGGACTTGAGTCCTGAAGGAGAAATGTGTATTTATGATATAGGAACCCAATGCAACTCGAAAATCCAAATTTCGTTGTCGTATGCACAATCTAGGCCAATCTCCGTGACTCGGTTGATTTAGTAAACGCGAAAACACTGAATACACGTATCTTTTTTTCTATACATAATTTGGACTTGAGTCCTGAAGGAGAAATGTGTATTTATGATATAGGAACCCAATGCAACTCGAAAATCCAAATTTCGTTGTCGTATGCACAATCTAGGCCAATCTCCGTGACTCGGTTGATTTAGTAAACGCGAAAACACTGAATACACGTATCTTTTTTTCTATACATAATTTGGACTTGAGTCCTGAAGGAGAAATGTGTATTTATGATATAGGAACCCAATGCAACTCGAAAATCCAAATTTCGTTGTCGTATGCACAATCTAGGCCAATCTCCGTGACTCGGTTGATTTAGTAAACGCGAAAACACTGAATACACGTATCTTTTTTTCTATACATAATTTGGACTTGAGTCCTGAAGGAGAAATGTGTATTTATGATATAGGAACCCAATGCAACTCGAAAATCCAAATTTCGTTGTCGTATGCACAATCTAGGCCAATCTCCGTGACTCGGTTGATTTAGTAAACGCGAAAACACTGAATACACGTATCTTTTTTTTCTATACATAATTTGGACTTGAGTCCTGAAGGAGAAATGTGTATTTAACATATAGGAACCCAATGCAACTCGAAAATCCAAATTTCGTTGTCGTATGCACAATCTAGGCCAATCTCCGTGACTCGGTTGATTTAGTAAACGCGAAAACACTGAATACACGTATCTTTTTTTCTATACATAATTTGGACTTGAGTCCTGAAGGAGAAATGTGTATTTATGATATATAGGAACTCAATGAAACTCGAAAATCCAAATTTCGTTGTCGTATGCACAATCTAGGCCAATCTCCGTGACTCGGTTGATTTAGTAAACGCGAAAACACTGAATACACGTATCTTTTTTTCTATACATAATTTGGACTTGAGTCCTGAAGGAGAAATGTGTATTTATGATATAGGAACCCAATGCAACTCGAAAATTCAAATTTCGTTGTCGTATGCACAATCTAGGCCAATCTCCGTGACTCGGTTAATTTAGTAAACGCGAAAACACTGAATACACGTATCTTTTTTTCTATACATAATTTGGACTTGAGTCCTGAAGGAGAAATGTGTATTTATGATATAGGAACCCAATGCAACTCGAAAATCCAAATTTCGTTGTCGTATGCACAATCTAGGCCAATCTCCGTGACTCGGTTGATTTAGTAAACGCGAAAACACTGAATACACGTATCTTTTTTTCTATACATAATTTGGACTTGAGTCCTGAAGGAGAAATGTGTATTTATGATATAGGAACCCAATGCAACTCGAAAATCCAAATTTCGTTGTCGTATGCACAATCTAGGCCAATCTCCGTGACTCGGTTGATTTAGTAAACGCGAAAACACTGAATACACGTATCTTTTTTTCTATACATAATTTGGACTTGAGTCCTGAAGGAGAAATGTGTATTTATGATATAGGAACCCAATGCAACTCGAAAATCCAAATTTCGTTGTCGTATGCACAATCTAGGCCAATCTCCGTGACTCGGTTGATTTAGTAAACGCGAAAACACTGAATACACGTATCTTTTTTTCTATACATAATTTGGACTTGAGTCCTGAAGGAGAAATGTGTATTTATGATATAGGAACCCAATGCAACTCGAAAATCCAAATTTCGTTGTCGTATGCACAATCTAGGCCAATCTCCGTGACTCGGTTGATTTAGTAAACGCGAAAACACTGAATACACGTATCTTTTTTTTCTATACATAATTTGGACTTGAGTCCTGAAGGAGAAATGTGTATTTAACATATAGGAACCCAATGCAACTCGAAAATCCAAATTTCGTTGTCGTATGCACAATCTAGGCCAATCTCCGTGACTCGGTTGATTTAGTAAACGCGAAAACACTGAATACACGTATCTTTTTTTCTATACATAATTTGGACTTGAGTCCTGAAGGAGAAATGTGTATTTATGATATGGGAACCCAATGCAACTCGAAAATCCAAATTTCGTTGTCGTATGCACAATCTAGGCCAATCTCCGTGACTCGGTTAATTTAGTAAACGCGAAAACACTGAATACACGTATCTTTTTTTCTATACATAATTTGGACTTGAGTCCTGAAAGCGAAATGTGTATTTATGATATAGGAACCCAATGCAACTCGAAAATCCAAATTTCGTTGTCGTATGCACAATCTAGGTCAATCTCCGTGACTCGGTTGATTTAGTAAACGCGAAAACACTGAATACACGTATCTTTTTTTCTATAAATATATTGGACTTGAGTCCTGAAAGAGAAATGTGTATTTATGATATAGGAACCCAATGCAACTCGAAAATCCAAATTTCGTTGTCGTATGCACAATCTAGGCCAATCTCCGTGACTCGGTTGATTTAGTAAACGCGAAAACACTGAATACACGTATCTTTTTTTCTATACATAATTTGGACTTGAGTCCTGTAGGAGAAATGTGTATTTATGATATAGGAACCCAATGCAACTCGAAAATCAAAATTTCGTTGTCGTATGCACAATCTAGGCCAATCTCCGTGACTCGGTTGATTTAGTAAACGCGAAAACACTGAATACACGTATCTTTTTTTCTATACATAATTTGGACTTGAGTCCTGAAAGATAAATGTGTATTTAACATATAGGAACCCAATGCAACTCGAAAATCCAAATTTCGTTGTCGTATGCACAATCTAGGCCAATCTCCGTGACTCGGTTGATTTAGTAAACGCGAAAACACTGAATACACGTATCTTTTTTTCTATACATAATTTGGACTTGAGTCCTGAAGGAGAAATGTGTATTTATGATATATAGGAACTCAATGAAACTCGAAAATCCAAATTTCGTTGTCGTATGCACAATCTAGGCCAATCTCCGTGACTCGGTTGATTTAGTAAACGCGAAAACACTGAATACACGTATCTTTTTTTCTATACATAATTTGGACTTGAGTCCTGAAGGAGAAATGTGTATTTATGATATAGGAACCCAATGCAACTCGAAAATTCAAATTTCGTTGTCGTATGCACAATCTAGGCCAATCTCCGTGACTCGGTTGATTTAGTAAACGCGAAAACACTGAATACACGTATCCTTTTTTCTATACATAATTTGGACTTGAGTCCTGAAAGAGAAATGTGTATTTAACATATAGGAACCCAATGCAACTCGAAAATCCAAATTTCGTTGTCGTATGCACAATCTAGGCCAATCTCCGTGACTCGGTTGATTTAGTAAACGCGAAAACACTGAATACACGTATCTTTTTTTCTATACATAATTTGGACTTGAGTCCTGAAGGAGAAATGTGTATTTATGATATAGGAACCCAATGCAACACGAAAATCCAAATTTCGTTGTCGTATGCACAATCTAGGCCAATCTCCGTGACTCGGTTAATTTAGTAAACGCGAAAACACTGAATACACGTATCTTTTTTTTCTATACATAATTTGGACTTAAGTCCTGAAGGAGAAATGTGTATTTAACATATAGGAACCCAATGCAACTCGAAAATCCAAATTTCGTTGTCGTATGCACAATCTAGGCCAATCTCCGTGACTCGGTTGATTTAGTAAACGCGAAAACACTGAATACACGTATCTTTTTTTCTATACATAATTTGGACTTGAGTCCTGAAGGAGAAATGTGTATTTATGATATAGGAACCCAATGCAACTCGAAAATCCAAATTTCGTTGTCGTATGCACAATCTAGGCCAATCTCCGTGACTCGGTTGATTTAGTAAACGCGAAAACACTGAATACACGTATCTTTTTTTTCTATACATAATTTGGACTTGAGTCCTGAAGGAGAAATGTGTATTTAACATATAGGAACCCAATGCAACTCGAAAATCCAAATTTCGTTGTCGTATGCACAATCTAGGCCAATCTCCGTGACTCGGTTGATTTAGTAAACGCGAAAACACTGAATACACGTATCTTTTTTTCTATACATAATTTGGACTTGAGTCCTGAAGGAGAAATGTGTATTTATGATATGGGAACCCAATGCAACTCGACGATAACATGTAAGTATATTAGAAACCGAAAAAATAGCATTTTACAATGCATCAATCCAAATCAAAATGACTATCTAAGCTAGAAAAAACTAACCTAGATATAATGCATCAAGATAATGGGACAAACCCCACTTCACAAATCACTAATTTAAAAAGTCCAGTCCATCTAAGGAATCCATAGTTTCCCCTTCCAAGAACTATTTTATCTTTCTTCCAATCATTCTTCCAAGCCGTCTTTTATACTTCTCATCTGTCTCACCCTTTCTCCGCCTACTTTTTTTGGTGGTTTTCTTGAAATGGTGTTCCTGATCCTGTTCCTCTTCAGTTTCATATTCGTCTTCAGAATCAGTAATATCACAATTCTCTTCCGTAACCGAGTCACCAACCGAAGTAGCAACCACCGCCACATAGGCTGCCTCTACCACCGTGGCGCTATCAAGCGTTGGCTGCCCAGGTTCTTCCAAGATCTTTCCCTCCTCAAGTTGTGCATCTGGCAGTTTGCCCTCTTCTATCTCCATACTCTTCTCCACTCGGGTAGCAATGTCCTTCATAGCGTCCTGTGCAGCACCTTTTAGAATACCATCATCATTTTTCTTTTCTTTCTCATTTTTATCCTTTAGTTCCTTTTCAGCTAGTTCCTTACAAATAAATGGGTGGTGCCCATATTTTTTGCAATGAAAGCAGAAATTTGGGAATGTTTCATAAACCACCAATTGTTTGATTACCTTATGTGAAGGTAATCGAATAGGAAATGAAAGTAGGGGCGGTTTCGACACATCAACTTCAATAAGCACCCTAGCAAAGTTATGATTGCTCCTTTCTTGGGTGATCAAGTCCGTAGTTAGTGGCATCCCTACCATAGAGGCAACTTCACTCATGGCATCTTTATTCCATAGTTTCATCGGTAGGTGTGGGAATTTCACCCAAATCGGCACTTTAAGGAACTCTTCATCGTCAAACGTGAAATCTTCCGATAAAGTCTTCAACATGAGTAGCTTGCCAAAGATGGTGTAAGGTCCCTCATTTAGTACCTTCATTCTGTCTACATCCGTTTGGAATTTAAAGATCACCCAACCTTTATCATGTGACCTGATTTGGCATTTTACACCCCACTTGAATTTCAGTTCATGGATAGCTTTTAGGCCAGGGAAACGACCCGTGAAACAGCCCACGAGACAGTACCCCCACATCTCCACCATGGATGGCATAACTCTGTCAGAGAAGTCCAGAGAATTACCCTTAGGAGGGACAAATTTCAGTTTGATCCCATGAGATGGGGCTCGATTATGCTTGAAGAGTGTACTCCATGGCTTCTTAACAGTAGCCCCAGAGTTACTGTCAAGATTCCCAGTAGCATTGGCAGAATGAAACATCTCAGTAGCTTGCTTCATGTGCTTTACAGAAGGCGTAATTTGCACCAAAAGAGGAGAAATTCCTTCATTATCTGGCTGGAACAGAGTTTCTCCAGATATATCAGCAGCCCCTGCAACATTAGAAGAAGAAACTCCTGCCTCAGTAAGATCTGGCTGGACAGGGGCAGACTGCCCAGGTATAGCAGTAATTCCTGCAGCAATAGTCTTCCCAGCGGAAGGCTCCCCTGCACCAGCCATTTCTGCCACAAAGGATTCCGCCCCAGCTCTCTTAAGAACCGGGAATTCATCATCTATATCAGCAAGGAGGGCAAACTTCGACCTAGTAGCTCTCACAGTTGGTGGCTCCACAGACACAGACTTCTTCCTCACCATGGATGGAGGTGAAAAATTCAGCTTGAGCGAAAATCCTTGAAAAACAGTCCAGGAGGGGCGTCCAGTACTTACAAACACCAACGCAGCCTCCAAGTGCTTCGTTACAGCTCCAAACAAGCTTCGCTAGTAGACCAGGAAGAATCACCACTTAATTCAATTTCTGCAAAGATTCAAGAAATCGTGAACAGTAAATTTCGCGATTTAAGATGCACTGTTTGTGCTGCTGCAGTCGAATCTACGATCCAAAGTTGAAATCGAAGGATGGTATCAGGTTATCTGAAACCAAGGCCGCAGATTTCGCAACTTAGGTTTTGCTTTGTCGAACACAAATGTCTCTTCCAAACGAAAATCCAAGGATGGATTTAGGTTTAAGAAGTGTTAAAACTACTTGAATCAGTAAAAAGACATCATCTTTCGACCATGAGGATTAATCGATGCATTGAGCGTGGAAGGAGAACTGGGTCGCAGATCGTTCCCAGGAGAGTTCAGCTCTCAACTCCACCCAATGCAACTCGAAAATCCAAATTTCGTTGTCGTATGCACAATCTAGGCCAATCTCCGTGACTCGGTTAATTTAGTAAACGCGAAAACACTGAATACACGTATCTTTTTTTCTATACATAATTTGGACTTGAGTCCTGAAAGCGAAATGTGTATTTATGATATAGGAACCCAATGCAACTCGAAAATCCAAATTTCGTTGTCGTATGCACAATCTAGGTCAATCTCCGTGACTCGGTTGATTTAGTAAACGCGAAAACACTGAATACACGTATCTTTTTTTCTATAAATATATTGGACTTGAGTCCTGAAAGAGAAATGTGTATTTATGATATAGGAACCCAATGCAACTCGAAAATCCAAATTTCGTTGTCGTATGCACAATCTAGGCCAATCTCCGTGACTCGGTTGATTTAGTAAACGCGAAAACACTGAATACACGTATCTTTTTTTCTATACATAATTTGGACTTGAGTCCTGTAGGAGAAATGTGTATTTATGATATAGGAACCCAATGCAACTCGAAAATCAAAATTTCGTTGTCGTATGCACAATCTAGGCCAATCTCCGTGACTCGGTTGATTTAGTAAACGCGAAAACACTGAATACACGTATCTTTTTTTCTATACATAATTTGGACTTGAGTCCTGAAAGATAAATGTGTATTTAACATATAGGAACCCAATGCAACTCGAAAATCCAAATTTCGTTGTCGTATGCACAATCTAGGCCAATCTCCGTGACTCGGTTGATTTAGTAAACGCGAAAACACTGAATACACGTATCTTTTTTTCTATACATAATTTGGACTTGAGTCCTGAAGGAGAAATGTGTATTTATGATATATAGGAACTCAATGAAACTCGAAAATCCAAATTTCGTTGTCGTATGCACAATCTAGGCCAATCTCCGTGACTCGGTTGATTTAGTAAACGCGAAAACACTGAATACACGTATCTTTTTTTCTATACATAATTTGGACTTGAGTCCTGAAGGAGAAATGTGTATTTATGATATAGGAACCCAATGCAACTCGAAAATTCAAATTTCGTTGTCGTATGCACAATCTAGGCCAATCTCCGTGACTCGGTTGATTTAGTAAACGCGAAAACACTGAATACACGTATCCTTTTTTCTATACATAATTTGGACTTGAGTCCTGAAAGAGAAATGTGTATTTAACATATAGGAACCCAATGCAACTCGAAAATCCAAATTTCGTTGTCGTATGCACAATCTAGGCCAATCTCCGTGACTCGGTTGATTTAGTAAACGCGAAAACACTGAATACACGTATCTTTTTTTCTATACATAATTTGGACTTGAGTCCTGAAGGAGAAATGTGTATTTATGATATAGGAACCCAATGCAACACGAAAATCCAAATTTCGTTGTCGTATGCACAATCTAGGCCAATCTCCGTGACTCGGTTAATTTAGTAAACGCGAAAACACTGAATACACGTATCTTTTTTTTCTATACATAATTTGGACTTGAGTCCTGAAGGAGAAATGTGTATTTAACATATAGGAACCCAATGCAACTCGAAAATCCAAATTTCGTTGTCGTATGCACAATCTAGGCCAATCTCCGTGACTCGGTTGATTTAGTAAACGCGAAAACACTGAATACACGTATCTTTTTTTCTATACATAATTTGGACTTGAGTCCTGAAGGAGAAATGTGTATTTATGATATATAGGAACTCAATGAAACTCGAAAATCCAAATTTCGTTGTCGTATGCACAATCTAGGCCAATCTCCGTGACTCGGTTGATTTAGTAAACGCGAAAACACTGAATACACGTATCTTTTTTTCTATACATAATTTGGACTTGAGTCCTGAAGGAGAAATGTGTATTTATGATATAGGAACCCAATGCAACTCGAAAATTCAAATTTCGTTGTCGTATGCACAATCTAGGCCAATCTCCGTGACTCGGTTAATTTAGTAAACGCGAAAACACTGAATACACGTATCTTTTTTTCTATACATAATTTGGACTTGAGTCCTGAAGGAGAAATGTGTATTTATGATATAGGAACCCAATGCAACTCGAAAATCCAAATTTCGTTGTCGTATGCACAATCTAGGCCAATCTCCGTGACTCGGTTGATTTAGTAAACGCGAAAACACTGAATACACGTATCTTTTTTTCTATACATAATTTGGACTTGAGTCCTGAAGGAGAAATGTGTATTTATGATATAGGAACCCAATGCAACTCGAAAATCCAAATTTCGTTGTCGTATGCACAATCTAGGCCAATCTCCGTGACTCGGTTGATTTAGTAAACGCGAAAACACTGAATACACGTATCTTTTTTTCTATACATAATTTGGACTTGAGTCCTGAAGGAGAAATGTGTATTTATGATATAGGAACCCAATGCAACTCGAAAATCCAAATTTCGTTGTCGTATGCACAATCTAGGCCAATCTCCGTGACTCGGTTGATTTAGTAAACGCGAAAACACTGAATACACGTATCTTTTTTTCTATACATAATTTGGACTTGAGTCCTGAAGGAGAAATGTGTATTTATGATATAGGAACCCAATGCAACTCGAAAATCCAAATTTCGTTGTCGTATGCACAATCTAGGCCAATCTCCGTGACTCGGTTGATTTAGTAAACGCGAAAACACTGAATACACGTATCTTTTTTTTGTATACATAATTTGGACTTGAGTCCTGAAGGAGAAATGTGTATTTAACATATAGGAACCCAATGCAACTCGAAAATCCAAATTTCGTTGTCGTATGCACAATCTAGGCCAATCTCCGTGACTCGGTTGATTTAGTAAACGCGAAAACACTGAATACACGTATCTTTTTTTCTATACATAATTTGGACTTGAGTCCTGAAGGAGAAATGTGTATTTATGATATATAGGAACTCAATGAAACTCGAAAATCCAAATTTCGTTGTCGTATGCACAATCTAGGCCAATCTCCGTGACTCGGTTGATTTAGTAAACGCGAAAACACTGAATACACGTATCTTTTTTTCTATACATAATTTGGACTTGAGTCCTGAAGGAGAAATGTGTATTTATGATATAGGAACCCAATGCAACTCGAAAATTCAAATTTCGTTGTCGTATGCACAATCTAGGCCAATCTCCGTGACTCGGTTAATTTAGTAAACGCGAAAACACTGAATACACGTATCTTTTTTTCTATACATAATTTGGACTTGAGTCCTGAAGGAGAAATGTGTATTTATGATATAGGAACCCAATGCAACTCGAAAATCCAAATTTCGTTGTCGTATGCACAATCTAGGCCAATCTCCGTGACTCGGTTGATTTAGTAAACGCGAAAACACTGAATACACGTATCTTTTTTTCTATACATAATTTGGACTTGAGTCCTGAAGGAGAAATGTGTATTTATGATATAGGAACCCAATGCAACTCGAAAATCCAAATTTCGTTGTCGTATGCACAATCTAGGCCAATCTCCGTGACTCGGTTGATTTAGTAAACGCGAAAACACTGAATACACGTATCTTTTTTTCTATACATAATTTGGACTTGAGTCCTGAAGGAGAAATGTGTATTTATGATATAGGAACCCAATGCAACTCGAAAATCCAAATTTCGTTGTCGTATGCACAATCTAGGCCAATCTCCGTGACTCGGTTGATTTAGTAAACGCGAAAACACTGAATACACGTATCTTTTTTTCTATACATAATTTGGACTTGAGTCCTGAAGGAGAAATGTGTATTTATGATATAGGAACCCAATGCAACTCGAAAATCCAAATTTCGTTGTCGTATGCACAATCTAGGCCAATCTCCGTGACTCGGTTAATTTAGTAAACGCGAAAACACTGAATACACGTATCATTTTTTTCTATACATAATTTGGACTTGAGTCCTGAAGGAGAAATGTGTATTTATGATATAGGAACCCAATGCAACTCGAAAATCCAAATTTCGTTGTCGTATGCACAATCTAGGCCAATCTCCGTGACTCGGTTAATTTAGTAAACGCGAAAACACTGAATACACGTATCTTTTTTTTCTATACATAATTTGGACTTGAGTCCTGAAGGAGAAATGTGTATTTAAGATATAGGAACCCAATGCAACTCGAAAATCCAAATTTCGTTGTCGTATGCACAATCTAGGCCAATCTCCGTGACTCGGTTGATTTAGTAAACGCGAAAACACTGAATACACGTATCTTTTTTTCTATACATAATTTGGACTTGAGTCCTGAAGGAGAAATGTGTATTTATGATATAGGAACCCAATGCATCTCAAAAATCCAAATTTCGTTGTCGTGTGCACAATCTAGGCCAATCTCCGTGACTCGGTTAATTTAGTAAACGCGAAAACACTGAATACACGTATCTTTTTTTTCTATACATAATTTGGACTTGAGTCCTGAAGGAGAAATGTGTATTTATGATATAGGAACCCAATGCAACTCGAAAATCCAAATTTCGTTGTCGTATGCACAATCTAGGCCAATCTCCGTGACTCGGTTAATTTAGTAAACGCGAAAACACTGAATACACGTATCTTTTTTTTTCTATACATAATTTGGACTTGAGTCCTGAAGGAGAAATGTGTATTTATGATATAGGAACCCAATGCAACACGAAAATCCAAATTTCGTTGTCGTATGCACAATCTAGGCCAATCTCCGTGACTCGGTTAATTTAGTAAACGCGAAAACACTGAATACACGTATCTTTTTTTTCTATACATAATTTGGACTTGAGTCCTGAAGGAGAAATGTGTATTTAACATATAGGAACCCAATGCAACTCGAAAATCCAAATTTCGTTGTCGTATGCACAATCTAGGCCAATCTCCGTGACTCGGTTGATTTAGTAAACGCGAAAACACTGAATACACGTATCTTTTTTTCTATACATAATTTGGACTTGAGTCCTGAAGGAGAAATGTGTATTTATGATATATAGGAACTCAATGAAACTCGAAAATCCAAATTTCGTTGTCGTATGCACAATCTAGGCCAATCTCCGTGACTCGGTTGATTTAGTAAACGCGAAAACACTGAATACACGTATCTTTTTTTCTATACATAATTTGGACTTGAGTCCTGAAGGAGAAATGTGTATTTATGATATAGGAACCCAATGCAACTCGAAAATCCAAATTTCGTTGTCGTATGCACAATCTAGGCCAATCTCCGTGACTCGGTTAATTTAGTAAACGCGAAAACACTGAATACACGTATCTTTTTTTCTATACATAATTTGGACTTGAGTCCTGAAGGAGAAATGTGTATTTATGATATAGGAACCCAATGCAACTCGAAAATCCAAATTTCGTTGTCGTATGCACAATCTAGGCCAATCTCCGTGACTCGGTTGATTTAGTAAACGCGAAAACACTGAATACACGTATCTTTTTTTCTATACATAATTTGGACTTGAGTCCTGAAGGAGAAATGTGTATTTATGATATAGGAACCCAATGCAACTCGAAAATCCAAATTTCGTTGTCGTATGCACAATCTAGGCCAATCTCCGTGACTCGGTTGATTTAGTAAACGCGAAAACACTGAATACACGTATCTTTTTTTCTATACATAATTTGGACTTGAGTCCTGAAGGAGAAATGTGTATTTATGATATAGGAACCCAATGCAACTCGAAAATCCAAATTTCGTTGTCGTATGCACAATCTAGGCCAATCTCCGTGACTCGGTTGATTTAGTAAACGCGAAAACACTGAATACACGTATCTTTTTTTCTATACATAATTTGGACTTGAGTCCTGAAGGAGAAATGTGTATTTATGATATAGGAACCCAATGCAACTCGAAAATCCAAATTTCGTTGTCGTATGCACAATCTAGGCCAATCTCCGTGACTCGGTTAATTTAGTAAACGCGAAAACACTGAATACACGTATCTTTTTTTCTATACATAATTTGGACTTGAGTCCTGAAGGAGAAATGTGTATTTATGATATAGGAACCCAATGCAACTCGAAAATCCAAATTTCGTTGTCGTATGCACAATCTAGGCCAATCTCCGTGACTCGGTTGATTTAGTAAACGCGAAAACACTGAATACACGTATCTTTTTTTCTATACATAATTTGGACTTGAGTCCTGAAGGAGAAATGTGTATTTATGATATAGGAACCCAATGCAACTCGAAAATCCAAATTTCGTTGTCGTATGCACAATCTAGGCCAATCTCCGTGACTCGGTTGATTTAGTAAACGCGAAAACACTGAATACACGTATCTTTTTTTCTATACATAATTTGGACTTGAGTCCTGAAGGAGAAATGTGTATTTATGATATAGGAACCCAATGCAACTCGAAAATCCAAATTTCGTTGTCGTATGCACAATCTAGGCCAATCTCCGTGACTCGGTTGATTTAGTAAACGCGAAAACACTGAATACACGTATCTTTTTTTCTATACATAATTTGGACTTGAGTCCTGAAGGAGAAATGTGTATTTAACATATAGGAACCCAATGCAACTCGAAAATCCAAATTTCGTTGTCGTATGCACAATCTAGGCCAATCTCCGTGACTCGGTTGATTTAGTAAACGCGAAAACACTGAATACACGTATCTTTTTTTCTATACATAATTTGGACTTGAGTCCTGAAGGAGAAATGTGTATTTATGATATATAGGAACTCAATGAAACTCGAAAATCCAAATTTCGTTGTCGTATGCACAATCTAGGCCAATCTCCGTGACTCGGTTGATTTAGTAAACGCGAAAACACTGAATACACGTATCTTTTTTTCTATACATAATTTGGACTTGAGTCCTGAAGGAGAAATGTGTATTTATGATATAGGAACCCAAATGCAACCTCGAAAATTCAAATTTCGTTGTCGTATGCACAATCTAGGCCAATCTCCGTGACTCGGTTAATTTAGTAAACGCGAAAACACTGAATACACGTATCTTTTTTTCTTATACATAATTTGGACATGAGTCCTGAAGGAGAAATGTGTATTTATGATATAGGAACCCAATGCAACTCGAAATCCAAATTTCGTTGTCGTATGCACAATCTAGGCCAATCTCCGTGACTCGGTTGATTTAGTAAACGCGAAAAACACTGAATACACGTATCTTTTTTTCTATACATAATTTGGACTTGAGTCCTGAAGGAGAAATGTGTATTTATGATATAGGAACCCAATGCAACTCGAAAATCCAAATTTCGTTGTCGTATGCACAATCTAGGCCAATCTCCGTGACTCGGTTGATTTAGTAAACGCGAAAACACTGAATACACGTATCTTTTTTTCTATACATAATTTGGACTTGAGTCCTGAAGGAGAAATGTGTATTTATGATATAGGAACCCAATGCAACTCGAAAATCCAAATTTCGTTGTCGTATGCACAATCTAGGCCAATCTCCGTGACTCGGTTGATTTAGTAAACGCGAAAACACTGAATACACGTATCTTTTTTTCTATACATAATTTGGACTTGAGTCCTGAAGGAGAAATGTGTATTTAACATATAGGAACCCAATGCAACTCGAAAATCCAAATTTCGTTGTCGTATGCACAATCTAGGCCAATCTCCGTGACTCGGTTGATTTAGTAAACGCGAAAACACTGAATACACGTATCTTTTTTTCTATACATAATTTGGACTTGAGTCCTGAAGGAGAAATGTGTATTTATGATATATAGGAACTCAATGAAACTCGAAAATCCAAATTTCGTTGTCGTATGCACAATCTAGGCCAATCTCCGTGACTCGGTTGATTAGTAAACGCGAAAACACTGAATACACGTATCTTTTTTTCTATACATAATTTGGACTTGAGTCCTGAAGGAGAAATGTGTATTTATGATATAGGAACCCAAATGCAACTCGAAAATTCAAATTTCGTTGTCGTATGCACAATCTAGGCCAATCTCCGTGACTCGGTTAATTTAGTAAACGCGAAAACACTGAATACACGTATCTTTTTTTCTATACATAATTTGGACTTGAGTCCTGAAGGAGAAATGTGTATTTATGATATAGGAACCCAATGCAACTCGAAAATCCAAATTTCGTTGTCGTATGCACAATCTAGGCAATCTCCGTGACTCGGTTGATTTAGTAAACGCGAAAACACTGAATACACGTATCTTTTTTTCTATACATAATTTGGACTTGAGTCCTGAAGGAGAAATGTGTATTTATGATATAGGAACCCAATGCAACTCGAAAATCCAAATTTCGTTGTCGTATGCACAATCTAGGCCAATCTCCGTGACTCGGTTGATTTAGTAAACGCGAAAACACTGAATACACGTATCTTTTTTTCTATACATAATTTGGACTTGAGTCCTGAAGGAGAAATGTGTATTTATGATATAGGAACCCAATGCAACTCGAAAATCCAAATTTCGTTGTCGTATGCACAATCTAGGGCCAATCTCCGTGACTCGGTTGATTTAGTAAACGCGAAAACACTGAATACACGTATCTTTTTTTCTATACATAATTTGGACTTGAGTCCTGAAGGAGAAATGTGTATTTATGATATAGGAACCCAATGCAACTCGAAAATCCAAATTTCGTTGTCGTATGCACAATCTAGGCCAATCTCCGTGACTCGGTTGATTTAGTAAACGCGAAAACACTGAATACACGTATCTTTTTTTCTATACATAATTTGGACTTGAGTCCTGAAGGAGAAATGTGTATTTATGATATAGGAACCCAATGCAACTCGAAAATCCAAATTTCGTTGTCGTATGCACAATCTAGGCCAATCTCCGTGACTCGGTTGATTTAGTAAACGCGAAAACACTGAATACACGTATCTTTTTTTCTATACATAATTTGGACTTGAGTCCTGAAGGAGAAATGTGTATTTATGATATAGGAACCCAATGCAACTCGAAAATCCAAATTCGTTGTCGTATGCACAATCTAGGCCAATCTCCGTGACTCGGTTGATTTAGTAAACGCGAAAACACTGAATACACGTATCTTTTTTTCTATACATAATTTGGACTTGAGTCCTGAAGGAGAAATGTGTATTTATGATATAGGAACCCAATGCAACTCGAAAATCCAAATTTCGTTGTCGTATGCACAATCTAGGCCAATCTCCGTGACTCGGTTGATTTAGTAAACGCGAAAAACACTGAATACACGTATCTTTTTTTCTATACATAATTTGGACTTGAGTCCTGAAGGAGAAATGTGTATTTATGATATAGGAACCCAATGCAACTCGAAAATCCAAATTTCGTTGTCGTATGCACAATCTAGGCCAATCTCCGTGACTCGGTTGATTTAGTAAACGCGAAAACACTGAATACACGTATCTTTTTTTCTATACATAATTTGGACTTGAGTCCTGAAGAGAAATGTGTATTTATGATATAGGAACCCAATGCAACTCGAAAATCCAAATTTCGTTGTCGTATGCACAATCTAGGCCAATCTCCGTGACTCGGTTGATTTAGTAAACGCGAAAACACTGAATACACGTATCTTTTTTTCTATACATAATTTGGACTTGAGTCCTGAAGGAGAAATGTGTATTTATGATATAGGAACCCAATGCAACTCGAAAATCCAAATTTCGTTGTCGTATGCACAATCTAGGCCAATCTCCGTGACTCGGTTGATTTAGTAAACGCGAAAACACTGAATACACGTATCTTTTTTTCTATACATAATTTGGACTTGAGTCCTGAAGGAGAAATGTGTATTTATGATATAGGAACCCAATGGCAACTCGAAAATCCAAATTTCGTTGTCGTATGCACAATCTAGGCCAATCTCCGTGACTCGGTTGATTTACGTAAACGCGAAAACACTGAATACACGTATCTTTTTTTCTATACATAATTTGGACTTGAGTCCTGAAGGAGAAATGTGTATTTATGATATAGGAACCCAATGCAACTCGAAAATCCAAATTTCGTTGTCGTATGCACAATCTAGGCCAATCTCCGTGACTCGGTTGATTTAGTAAACGCGAAAACACTGAATACACGTATCTTTTTTTCTATACATAATTTGGACTTGAGTCCTGAAGGAGAAATGTGTATTTATTATATAGGAACCCAATGCAACTCGAAAATCCAAATTTCGTTGTTGTATGCACAATCTAGGCCAATCTCCGTGACTCGGTTAATTTAGTAAACGCGAAAACACTGAATACACGTATCTTTTTTTCTATACATAATTTGGACTTGAGTCCTGAAGGAGAAATGTGTATTTATGATATAGGAACCCAATGCAACTCGAAAATCCAAATTTCGTTGTCGTATGCACAATCTAGGCCAATCTCCGTGACTCGGTTGATTTAGTAAACGCGAAAACACTGAATACACGTATCTTTTTTTCTATACATAATTTGGACTTGAGTCCTGAAGGAGAAATGTGTATTTATGATATAGGAACCCAATGCAACTCGAAAATCCAAATTTCGTTGTCGTATGCACAATCTAGGCCAATCTCCGTGACTCGGTTAATTTAGTAAACGCGAAAACACTGAATACACGTATCTTTTTTTCTATACATAATTTGGACTTGAGTCCTGAAGGAGAAATGTGTATTTATGATATAGGAACCCAATGCAACTCGAAAATCCAAATTTCGTTGTCGTATGCACAATCTAGGCCAATCTCCGTGACTCGGTTGATTTAGTAAACGCGAAAACACTGAATACACGTATCTTTTTTTCTATACATAATTTGGACTTGAGTCCTGAAGGAGAAATGTGTATTTATGATATAGGAACCCAATGCAACTCGAAAATCCAAATTTCGTTGTCGTATGCACAATCTAGGCCAATCTCCGTGACTCGGTTGATTTAGTAAACGCGAAAACACTGAATACACGTATCTTTTTTTCTATACATAATTTGGACTTGAGTCCTGAAGGAGAAATGTGTATTTATGATATAGGAACCCAATGCAACTCGAAAATCCAAATTTCGTTGTCGTATGCACAATCTAGGCCAATCTCCGTGACTCGGTTGATTTAGTAAACGCGAAAACACTGAATACACGTATCTTTTTTTCTATACATAATTTGGACTTGAGTCCTGAAGGAGAAATGTGTATTTATGATATAGGAACCCAATGCAACTCGAAAATCTAAATTTCGTTGTCGTATGCACAATCTAGGCCAATCTCCGTGACTCGGTTGATTTAGTAAACGCGAAAACACTGAATACACGTATCTTTTTTTCTATACA